>RPOG01004491.1:0-43917 GCA_008086565.1 Thalassoma bifasciatum | reverse complement strand
TATATTGAAAAGTACATGAAATAATATTAATTTTAATAACATAACAACAAAAGGACAACAACATCTGTAATAAAAGTGGATTACAAAGTGACATTTGATGTAAATTACTCTTAAGAATTAGGTAACAGAAAACAAATCAGTTTCATTTAACTGTATGTAAAAACACTGAAGTGCTATTTGTTCAAAGCTACAAAATACACTTAAAAAGCAGGAAGCGTTTTTAAATTTCCTTCAAGGAAAAAGTACTATAAAATAAGTTACAGTACAGTGAATTTGTCCAACTTTTGTTCCCGTCTTCCAGCCTTTTGTAAGCACAAACAGAGCGGACAGGAGGGGAGAGACGCTGTTTCTTTGCTGCTGTCCATAAACGGTTTCTGTTGAGTGTTAGTGTTTGTAAAAGCCAAAGAAACGTCTTCTGAAAATGTGAAACCTTCTTATCTTCAACATGATCCGTTGGCCATCCTGCCTGCGTCCGTGGTAGAAAGAACTTTGTACTTCATGAGCTCAGAAAATTTGACAAATACTTCATGTTTAGTCACAAAGGGGAGCGCTCATACGTCGTCGGCTGGCAGAGGAGGTATGTTGAACCTTGGTCTGGTGAAAAAAGCCATCTTCTCTCTGCAGGCGAACAAAACATATCACATATTTATCCTCTATAAGAGCCTTGATATTTAAAAAAGGTGAAACATCTCCCAGCTGCTGAACGAAAAGATCATGTGACCATACATTTTTTGGGAAATAGAGAATGATAACAGGGGTTCAGAGGTGAGACAACAACACACCGGCTGATGGAGTCCAGCAGTGAGAAGAGAGATCTGTGTTTTTCTTTCTTCTTTCGAGCACGGGCTAAAACACAGGTTAATCTGTTTGTGATAATGTTCTTTCAAGCCCACATGCAGCAGTTATTCTGCAGCGATCTGTTCAAACCTGAGAGTCTATAAATAAAATGAAGAGCCAGGTTACTTTTGCTCTGCTTGGTAGATGAGCACTGAGATGACGTAACCAGGTTTCACTAATGTTATAGACATGTCTCAGAGCACTCAGCTGTGAGTGACACTATATAGTCTGCTCATCTGAACACTGAACTATAAACTGAGTTTTTGAAGTTTGTATTGTCACGTTTCAAATAATAGCGAGACATAACTGTTGATAATACATCACCTCATTGGTTTGTGTCTGGTAAAAAGTTGTCTTGAACAATAAAAAGTGTTTTCAAAAGATCTGCTTTCCTTAAATTTACTTCCAACAAATTTGTGCATGTGCCACTGTTAACGCCCATTACTCTCTGACTTCTATCAAACCTCCAGTGGAGTAACAGCGACAGTGTGAACCCTGATGCCCACCTGAACGTCTGCACGGGCAGGGGCTCCTTCTGGCTCTGCCCCCTCATCTTCAGAACCTCCTTGGAGGCCTTCCTCAGCCTCCTCTCTGCTGCCTCCTCCTGACGCTGCTCCTGCTTGCTCTGACCTGCCTGCAGCACAACAGAACAGGACGGTAAACCTCTGCAGGGTGAGGCCGTACCCCACACGCCTCCTGAAGCCGCTGCAGCACTCACCTGTCTCTGGGCTTCTCGGAGCAGGCAGCGGAAACGCTCGTCTCTCAGAGCCCAGTGAGGGAGCTCTGTGTCCTCCCTGACCTGAGGCTCCTCTAGTCTCAGCTTCAGCTCCCTCAGGGCGCTCAGTTCTTCCATAAGCTGCCTCTGACGCGTCCTGCAGGCCTGGAGATCCAGCTCCAGGTCCAGGGAGGTTCGTGTGGGCTGCTCGGCCAGGGAGGAGCGGTACGACTGCTGCTCAAACACAAAAACAGACACGAATCTCAGACACAAGAGATTTAAAACTAGATATCTTTAAACATTCATGCCTGAGATATAAAACAAATACCTGTTTGTATCGCAACGTCCTCCTTTCCAACGTGTTCCTGACAAAGGGAGTTTTCTTTGGTAGGGTTGAGCTGTCGCTGTCACTACGATACAACTGAAAGAAGAAACATTCACTAAATATTGAAATGTTCACACAGATTATAAAAATGGAGACTTTGAAATTATGATTGCAAAACTCACCCTGCAGACATACTGACTCCTCGCACCAGGAGAGAAAGTCTGAGAGCGAACGATGGTGCTGCCTCGCATGAACGGCGAGGCGTGACCCCAGCGACCCCCCCTCTCTTTGGCACGCACTCGCACCGGCTCTGGGAAAAGGCCCTCAGTCATGGTGGCTTTTTCCACCTGCAAGAAAATCTGAGTTAGTGAGGAAAAGTTTCAGACTGAACATGGATGAACAGAGAGGAGGATTTTACCTTTATGGTAGAGACTTTGCTTGTAGGCTGATCACAGCGCCCCCCAGTGGTGTTGCAGATGCCTTCAGCACACAGGCCCTCTGAGCACACAGCTGTGAACGCCGTGCTGTTGCTGCAGCCGCTGTCCACCGACTCTGCCTGCCAACTCCTGCAACAACACAACCCTGTCACTGAAACACCCGCTGGAGGGGAAAAAAAAGACTTTCTTTTTTCAATCTGACCCTGAAATATCCTCACCTCTCTGACGCCATCTCCACAGGCTCGTCCTTCCGCTCCAGCTCAGCCTCCCGCTCCTCTAGGTGGGTGGATGTGGTGGAGGTGTTGGTGGTGCGTGACAGCAGAGTGCATACAGTGTCCTGTAAAGCCACAGAGCAAACGATCACATCCTCACTCGTCAACATTCTCCCTCAGCCTGTTTGTCCTGTCAGACACTCACACCTGCACCATGAGCCCTGAAAACACTCTTCACTAGAAAAAGCTGAAATCTAAGTAAGTGTTTGTTATATTTTTAGGAGAACATGTCTTTTTAGACTCAATGTGAGCCACATTTACCAGACCAGTCCAGCAACATGTCTTATTTTCAAATATTAAAAGTCGAAAAATTACATCTGAATTGCTTGTAATGAGTAAAAAACAATGCCAGCAGGGTAAGAAAAACTTACTTGTCAAGTCTCTTGAAATTAGAAAAATGACAGAATTCAATAAACTTTTTCTTGCCTAATAGGCAGAATTTTTTCCCCATTACAGGCAATTCAAAGAATTTTTGTCTTTAAATATCTTAAAATAAGACATTTTTCTGGACTGAACTGGTAAATGTGGGCCATATTAAGTCTACAAGACATTTTCTATGAAAAATGAGACAAAGGCTTGCTTAGATCTCAGCTTTATACAGTGCACTCTTCGTAGTCAACTTTTAGTTTTGGCATTAATGATGTAATTATTCAGCATATTGATCTGCAAACTCTCTCAAAGTGAATACCATCCTATTTCCTGAACAAACTTGTGTGTGTCTGTGCTCACTGAAGCTCTGGGCCTTTGCTCGTCCTCCTGGTTCTCTTGGTGTCTGCGCTGACTGAAGCTCTTCTGTTCAGGTCGAGTTAACTCCGCCCCACTCAGCACCTGGACCCTCAGCCAGTGGTAAACCATCTCTGCACTCCCTTCACACTCCCCCAGGCTCAGCTGGGCCGTTCCCTGCAGAGACACAGAGAACATGTCATCGTTTGTGTTTAGAAATCATCACATCAGTGTCTCTGAGGAGCTTCTCTGCCCCTCACACCCACCAGCAGCTCCTCCTGGGCCTGAGGTCCCAGAGAGCAGACGGACAGCTGCAGCGCACACACCGCCAGGGCGTTTGCAGGGACAGGAATGCGAAAGCCCTCGTTGAAACTCATCTGAGACTGCGGCTCCAGCGCCGTACAACAGTAAAACGCACAGGCCCTGCCGGCGTCCAGTGGAATCAAGTGCACCTTCACATACCTGAGCGCAAGCGGAAAAACGTGAGGAGACTCAGAGCAGCGAACAGCAGTTTAACCCCATAAACCACAGAATCACTGATACTCACACTTTGTAACCATCTCTCACGTGGGACCTGTTTAAACTCTTGAGCTGCAGCAGATGAAGTCGAAGAGACTGAGAACTGGACTCCCACCTGTTCAGAGTCAAGTACAGAGAATAAAGATCCAAGAAGAAAGTAACACCTCTACTCACAGAGAATCGACTCTGAATCTTTACTCACAGCAGCCCCAGCTGGATCTGTGTCGGCTCACTCACAGACGTCAGCTCTTTCATGTACGACATCTCTTCAGACTCCTCTGCCCTGTTAGGAAAGAGGAGAATACAAGAATTAATCTCACTTCTGTTCTCTGTTGTTAGACAGTGTGTTCATTCATCATCAATACCCATCCTGAGACCAGACAGCGTTTGCAGTAGGATCCTCTCTATGATATTCTTAGATCATGCAGACCAGGACTGTTGTTGGAGTGTCTGACACATGCACTCTGCAGCCAAAACTAGGGGACCATATTCTAAAAAACGAAAAATTGTACTCCCCCCCTGGCCTCTTGGAGATAATACAAAATACACAAAGATACTCAGAGACCACAAAGTTGATTCATAACTATTACATTTATTCAAATACTTTTTTCTGTTTGATGTGAAAATTTTCAATATTTTTGACATAAATACTGTATAAAGTCCCTTTCTAAAATTGTTTATCTCAAACTTCCACTTTATCTCAAAACTTTTAATTTTATCTCAAATTTTTGACTTTTTAAATCGGCTTTTGACATTTTAATCTCAAAAAGTTGACTATTTACCTCACATCTTGAAATTCTTGGATCAACATTTTGACTTTACTCATTATTTGACCTTTCATCTGAAAATTTTGACTTGTTATCCCACAATTTATACTTCTTAGCTAAAAATTTTAACTTTTCATCCCACGTTTTACTTTTTACCTAAAAATTTCGACATTTTGTATCAGAATTTTGACTTTCTCACAGAAAACATTGACTCAAATTGGGACGAAAAAATTCTCAACACCGGTCATGCACGAGGAATAAACGGGTACTACTGTATTTCTGCGTTCTTCTGTAAAAGTGCATTTCCTCTTCAGCATTTTCTGTCTGAGAACTCAATGCAGACAGTCAGAGTATGTTTTTCTGCTCAACATCTTGACAGGTTGGTGCATCAGATAATGCCAGTGGCCCAGTGCAGCACTTACTCATAAATATCAATGATATGTGGAACAAACTGAGGAAAAAACATCGACATTTTGCATATGGTCACCCTAGCTATGACAGACAGTTTTGTGTCTCCCATCTGAAGAAGTCTGATTTTATAAAGTATCTACTCCTCAGCCCTAAAACTCAGAGATGTAAAAGGCAAAATAAAAAAGCAATTTCTGAGGGATTTCTAAGATTTCAATGCTGACTCAGAGTTGCAACATTTAATCCTTTCCTTGCAGAGAATCCAACCTTCACAGTGTCAGATTTTGTTGCAGTAATCTTAGATGTCACAAGGAGGCGACATTGCTCCAAAGTGCTGGGATTTGATGTTGTGATGCTTAAGATCAACTAGGTCTCACCTTCTGCCCCAGGCCTCAAACACGCCACTGTCTGTGGCCAGAGCGTCCTCTGAGACGCCTGCAGAGACCCTCCTGGCTCTTCTGCCGCTCCTGTTAGCACTGTTTCCCCTCAGAGTCACTCCTGCAGGAGAAAACATCTAGTTAATCATCGGCGAGGTTTTAGTTTTGAGAGAAAGCAATCAGATCTGATCCAAGCACCTGTGGAGGTAAAAGCCCCCTGAGCAGTTCCATCTCTGTGACCCATGGCGATGGAGCTGCCCGTATCCTCGCTGCTCAGCATGGAGCTCAACGGCTGGGACTGAGCCCGCAGACCTTCTAAGAGACCCCGCCCTGCCTGCTCCATGTACTCCTCGGTCATCTGGGTGAGAGGGCAGTCCTGAGGGGCAGAGTGATAGGGCGTGTCCATGGGTGAGCTGGGGGGCGACAGAGAGGAGAGCGAAGAGCGGGAGGAGAGCGAAGCCAGGGACTGTGGGGTGTCATGGGAACGTTTGGGTTTGTTCTGTATCAGGGGGTCAGGGGTGAACATGGAGCAGTCTCTGGGCACAGCCTCTGGTGGAAGTAGGTAGCGTAGATGTGGGTCCAGGAGCTCCACAGACCCTTCGTGACGCTCATATTGAGGAACGCCGTAGATGTCGCTGAAGCTGATGGAGCTGAGGGAGCCTCTGCTGGACGCCAGCGAGCCTCGACTGGAGGCCAGGGAGCCACGACTGCTGCTGGATGACACAGTCAGAGAGCTCGCTGACAGACTGGAAGTAAAAAAAGAGAAGACTGTGAGAAACCTGGAAAGAGTCACTGCAGAAAATTTCAGTTTGAAGAGTTTGTGCTGCACCTCTTGAGCTGGGAGTGAAGGTAGGTGGTGATGCGTGTTGCCTCCTCCAGCTGCCTCAGCAGAACATTTCTTTTCTCCTGCTGCAAGATCCTGTAAACAGATACATATGCATCAAAAAAAGTTCAAAGCAGAGGATAGTTTGTCTTCTTTTCCATTAGTTACGAGACAAAGAGACAAAAGAAAGAGAAATGGGATGATAAACAGGACAGCACTAGGGTTGAAACTGACCTTATTTCTACCATAACTTTAGATTTTTTTTTACAGCAAAGTCAAAGATTTGCATTACTCAACTATTCTTTTTTAAATCCCAAACTGTACAAACAGATTTCAAGCTTGCATAATTTGGCAGATACTGAGATTAACTTAACATACGATTTTCTAGTTTTTAGTTACACTTTTGATTCTTCAACTGATGCATCTCAAAACAATACATTAAATATATTTTGTAAAAGTTCAGTGTTTTGAAAAATACTTCCCCTTTCTTTGAGGGTTAATATAATATTCTCTGATTACACATAAGCATAAATGATTTGTGCATCTTTGTATTTGTTTTTCATCTTTTCTCCTTCTATTTCTCACCTCTGATTGGCTCCCTGGCTCTGAGAATTGTGGGCCCGCTGCACCTCCTCCTCCAGCCGGCAGCGCTCCTCCTCCAGCTGCAGCAGCGTCTCTGGAGGATGCTGCTGTTTGCTGACCAGGATGATCTCCTGCAGAAGGGCCTCTTTCTCACGCAGGAGCTGCATGAAGTCCCGGTCCCTGTCTGCCTCGGCCCGCCCAGACCAGCTCTCACTGTCCAGCTGTGCGAGCTGGTGCTGAATACTCTGCACCCTGAGAGAGGAGAGAGGATAGAAAAAACAGATTCAGTGAGAGTTTGTCACAGCACCTGACTCCTGGCCAAACACTGAAACACTCAAAGCTGGGACAGCTCTAACTGCTTGGCTGTTAAATGAGTTTACACAAGCTTTTCTGGAGCAAACTGTTGGCACTTAGAAAAGTACAGAGGGCACAAAGTTCACCAAGTTCACATAATCACTGACGAACAAAACAAAACAAAAACGGGTATGTTACCAAAACCAATAAAAGAAATGTTACCCTAATAGTTACAGCCATTTTCCTCAGCTCTGTTCTAGTTTTCTCCACAAATCTCACCCCTCAAAGTGCAAAATAATGTCTATGATTGTGAATCATCCTTCACTGTATATATGTAAATATCTTGACAAAGTATTTTTCTCCAAGACATTTGGAAAACTAGGCATTAGCAGTGTTGCCTGTAGTGATATATCAGCTGAGCCAGCACTTAGTTCTGCAAATGAAAACATTCAGAGCTGTAATTTCTACCTGAGCTGCCTCATCCAGCAGAAGTACAGGTGTGTATCAGGAGGGCCTGATACCTCAGCTCTGATGAAATAACTGTGTTTACGTGCGCTGGATTTCAGACAGAATGACTCAGTGACAGAGCATGCAAGTTTCCACAGGTCTCCCCTCTCTCCCCACCTCTCTCTCTGATGTCATGGTTAGCATTAGTGTTGCTGGGTCACCACAGCGACATCAATCCAAGTTAGAGCAACGTATGTAACAACACAGGGACTCTGACTGCTGCACTGGAGCAAACACCATCCATAATGTAACTTCACATTACTTATTACTTCATATCTAACATTACATACTCTGTCCTTTTCAAAACAATCTAATTGAATCTTTGTTTCTTGACTCTTATTTCACCGTTGTTCCACATTCCCTGTTGCATACTTGTACCATCATTCCTCAAAGTGTTTTTGAACAAACCTGCTTACTCTTAGCGAGAAGGCTGGATTGAGGATCTCTAAAAGTAGTCGGGGAGATGGAGCCTTCAGTTATCAGGCTTCTCGTATGTGAAATCACCTACCAGTTGGGATTCAAGAGGAAAACAACCTTAAAACTTCCGTGAAGTCATGTTTAGGCTTACATCAACCCCCTTGAAAAGCTGTAGTGCCTATTTTTGTCACTAAACCATAATGCTAATAATTTCAATTTCCATTTTTCAAATGTGAAACACCACAGGAGGTTCTTTGGTACAGTTCAATATTAACCTTCTCAAACCACTGTTTTAAAGTTACGTACAGATGATTATAGCAGATGCCACGCTGCAAGTCTTATAGCCAGACTGCTACAAATATCACAAAGGAGCCTCGAACTTGCACAGGTCACCTTTTGTAATAATGGGCTATTGGGTGAAAGATTTAAAAACACAAGTTGTGACATTAAGTTGTGTTTATAAAATGTGCTGCTGAAGAATATTGTCAAAAGACCAGACACTCAGAAAAAAAGAAAGTGTTAGCAGGACGGGGTTGGACAAATGAGGAAGAAATGCAGCAGCCACAGCAATCTGCTGCATTTCTTCCCTCACATCTCCTGTCGAAAAATGGCCAAAAACAAAAAAGAAGAGTAAATCTGTTTGTGTTTGTAGGTGAGGGTAAGGGATAACTAGAGAAAAGAGGGGTTAGCAAATCAAAGTGGTTACTAAACACATACTTAAATAGGTGGGCTAACAAAGAAAAACTAATAGTCCTACAGTTTCAACACTGTAGTCCTTTGATTGACACAACATTACACCATCAATACCCATCCCTAGTTATAATTTGGTGCGTATAAGACAAAGCATTTTGACTGGTTACAGACATTACTTGGCTGCTTCACTACTACCTGTGTCTGTCCTCTGTTCAGTTCTTGTGTTTTATGCCACTTCTGACATATCATTTCAAGAATGTTAAAACTACAATAAAAAAGACTGAATCCAGAAATTCATTTCATTTTTGAATGTTGATTCTGAAGACATATAATTGGTCTTGCACGACAGGCTGAGCTGGGATATATTTAACTGTAAAGTGTGTGTATTAAACCACCTTGTGGAGGAGCGGTCAGTGGGCAGCGCTCTCTCTGGCTGCGAACACAAAGACAGCACACAGTCAGCAGCAGCAGCCGGGGAAGAATGTGACCACCCAGCTCATTCCGCTGGCCAGACATCGCCCGACAGTCACGGCGCAAATACTATTCATAACACGCCCTCCTACTGGACGACACGCAGGGCCCGAGGAACGAGACAGAGGCTGAAGGAGGGGCCTTTGATTCAGAGCCACATGCTGGTGTGTCATAGTACTACGTCTGATAAACAAAAAACAGGCAGACACACTCACTTTTTCTTGGCTTCCTCGTACTGCCAGTTGACTTTCACTTTATCCACTAAATGGGAGGAATCTTGGGAACCATACTGGAATAAAAGAGGAATTAAAGGGTTGAAAATGTATCCAAATAACAGCATGAGTCATAATACGTTTGGAACAAACCTGACGTGTTTATAACACTTCCATATATTTCTAAGTACAAGTCTAAAAATACGCATTTGACCGAAGAATGAGTCGCTGGCGGGGTACGTCAGCTCCACCACATGATAAAACCTTTCTGAGGGGGAGTCAGAGAGAGCAGCAATGGCTCCTACCTCTCCCATGATGTCAGTCTGACAGCCGGTGTCACAGTACTGCTGCAGACTGCATGAGTCGCCCGTGATCCCGGTGCTGTTCACCGCCTCACCGGACGAGTCACTGATGGACAAACTGCTCTGGAAGTTCACTGTCAGCTTCACCAGGCTCTGAGAGATTAAACACAAGACATATCGGCATCATCAGCAAAAATATCTCTCTTGAAAATATCCACATACCAAAAAGAAATACTCCACATTTGTTTTTTTTGATTGAAACCCTAATTTTTTGGATGTTTGTTCCCAGTATGTGACTATCAATAGATTTCAACATCCCCAGGAAATAGCTCTGTAAATGTGACTGAATCATTGTCTCCCTGTTTCATTAAATACTCCATTCACTGTGATATTTTTTGCTTTGCTGACAAATTCTGCAGACATAACTGGTGATTCAGACGTCTGGAAATCTGTTTCACTGAGAAACAATGATCAGAAGCTGCAGAACTGTAGGAGATAACAGACACTAGAGGTCAGCAGAGAATATCTCAACCACAGTGACTGCAGGAGGGGAGCAGGGAGGGGGGGGTTGAACAATCCTGTACCTGGATGAGGTCCTGCCTCTCCTTCTCGCCTGTGCTGATGGCTTTCTTGATGCTCCGCAGCTCAGTGAAGATGGCCTGAGCCTCGTCCAGCTTGTAGTTTGTCTGACTGCAGGACATTTTCCTGTCGATCCTGTGACACAGAAACACACAAAATAATAAATCTGAGATAAACCTCAGAGTTTAAAACGTGTAACAAGTATAACATTCATGTTTAACATCAAACCATCTGTTTTACACAAGTTTGAGACCTCTCCAAAAATCTTCTAAGCATCAAGCAGATAAATGCAAGATTGTAAACTGATGTTCAGAAGACTGTTCACAATGTGTCTTTTGAATCTTGATGTCCTAATTCATGTTTAGAGAATATTAGAACCATGACTTGTTGTCCTTCAGACTTTCATCAAACGATAATCTGGTCCAGGTTAAACTTCAACCAACAAGACAAACACAACTGAATCATGAGTGTCACAACTTCTCTCGAACCATCCTAAAGTTGTTCAAAATCATCTCTGACTGACAGAAACATTTATCATTTACACTCGTGTGCTCACGTCTGCTAAATATGACAACAGGGTTTTTTATGATTCCATGAAACCCACTAGATTGTTTAGATTAAGAAATGATGGTAATGGACAGGTTATAAGTCTTTTACAAGCAAATTTTGACTACACTTTAAACTGGTGTGTACTTTGTAATAAGTAAATAGTTTTTTCAACCTCACACATTAAATCTGTTTAGACAGATATTCTAGATAATTTGTCAGTTTGTCTACAGATCTGTCCATGTATCCGTCACTTTCTCTTTTTATGTGACTCCTGTCCGATGTAAAGGCAGGGCAAGACCACAGACTAAAGGACATAATAGCCCAAGTAATTAATTGCAGTTCTGCAGTATTTTCACACTAAAAATATTATCTCTCAAAAAAGAAGTGGCATGTGTCTACAGATCCAGGGCTGCTGCAGATTTACGGCTGCAATTTTCAGATCCTTTCCATTTACAACAACACCGCGTAGGTTAGATCTCATGAGAAGTCATTGGATTTAATTTTTACAGTGGAGGATTAGGGGCATGTTACATTAAAAAAAGTACATTTTCAAGATTAATCTCATAAGTTGAAGAGAGTAAAGTCATTAATTTATGAGAATAAAGTCAAAAATCTATGAGAATCAAGTTGTAAATTTACAAGTATTTTCTAGAAATGAATTTTTTCCTTTTTATTTTCAGCGTGGCTCTAATCCTCCGTCATAAATTTTAGAAAATTAGTGACAAATTTTAGGAAGGTAATGGAAGTGCTTGAGTGTTTCTATTACCTGTGTTCAGTTTTGAAATACTGACATGACTGATTAAGACTAAACACTAATCTGCCTCATTTTCCTCAAGATGAGGTAGTTTCAAACTTTATTTATCTGCTTTCAAAGACTTCCATCCTTTCTCAGGAGCCACATGACTTTTATTCTGCGTTGGATTCATCCATGATGTTGTTGAGCACTTTGAGTCACTCCCCCTCACCTCTAAAGGTGATTTACATAATTTTTTTGTATCTATCTCAGACTTTGGACCAGTATTTGTATCAATTACTGTTTTACTCTCTGAAGGTCTGACACAGACAGAGTGAATCTCTGATGTATCCTTGGTGTGGGGTTTTTCAGGAGAAGGAGGGGGCCTGGGGTTGGTTTGGTTGGTTTTCTGGTTGGGAGATTGACGCAGCGCTGCATGCCGTCTCCTCCATCACTGGGTCTTGTTGGCACGTGGCCCCCACCCTGCTCTCACCACAGCCCGCTTCCTTTACTCTCCTTCAACAGCAGGTACTGTTCATCCACCCGACCCTGCCTCTTCCTCCAAAAACAAGCTCTGCTTTGTTCCCCCCACCCCATTGGCAGGGGCTCGGAGTTTATATACTTAGAAAAAAAAGGGCAGTACCCACCCCTCAGTGCCTGCCTGTACTGAACCCCCACCCTGTGGACTGGAGAAGGGAGTGTGCTCACAAATTCCTGCAACAAGTAGCAGGTTTTAGGAGATCTGGGGTTGAGATGTTGCAGGAACCGTTTAGTGAAGTTTGTCATTTAAGGTGAGAGCAGGAATGGTGGCGTCATCCAGAGATAAACTCTTTAACTCTAAGAGGAGCAGTGACGAGCAGCAGGAGCATCTGTACGTCAGAAGCTGTTTGTTTGTTTTATCTGACGCCACACAGCATGGAGAACAATTAGCTATATTGCTGACAGCAGCTGAGATTGGAAAAACAATAGCTGTAGGGTCCCTCCTGCCTGGTCTGGGCAAAACCCAGGAGAAACAATGGGACACACTCACACACACACAGAGGCAAACAAAGACACAACACGTGAGCACGTACACACACACGCAAGAGGAGGATGCGTCCATGTTTTCTGCAAGCTGTGTATTCTCTGTCTATTCTGGGAGTCACTCGAGTTGTGTATTATCTGAGAGATAAGCGACTCTTTGCCAGGGCTCAGGAAGTGCAGAGGAATTTGCTGCCAGATATCTCTGTGTTTTTGAAACTGCTCTGGGCTCCACACCTCCCCCCTCCCTCCTCCTCCCCTCCAACTTCCTCTCCAGGCTGAGCCTTGGCTCCCTGCACTCCACTGGTGCATCCTCTTCCTGAGGTGGAGTCCCCTTTTCCATCAAAAAACTCCCTCCATTTGCCTTTTCTCAAACGCTCTCTTTTCTCTTTTTTCCCCTTTGAGAGGTGGAGCTTCTAATTCTAACTTGAAATTTGGAGCAGCTCAGAAATGTTTCCAGCACAAAGACACCATGTAAAGACCAACACAAGCGACAGGAAAATTAGACACTACCTCAAAAATCAGAGCTCAGAAAGACAAGTATCTCCTCCTGGCTGCTTAAAAATCATCACAACTTTAGTTGAGTCAGGAGGAACTCTTTGTGATCTTAACTTGTCCCAGGAGCAGATGTGAAATGATGCTGTTTGAATTATATTAGGGAGTCATGAATTCATCCAGAGAGATTAAAGTGACAGATTCTGAACCTGTGAACCTGCTGACTCCATCAGATTTATCGTATTAACACAAATAGACAGAAGGAGAGGCGGACAGAGAGGTTTGTGTAGCTGCAGATGGAGGACTAGGGGGAATAAAGAAGGGAAAAGGCGTCAGTGTTGTAGGAAGGAGAAGGCTGGCCGTAGGAGGAAGGGCGGGCCTGGGACACAGAGGCAGAGGAACACTCACTCCTGCAGGGTCTCCACTCCCATTTCCTTATACTGCAGCTCCTGCTTCACCTGGGCCAGCTCCTGCTTCAGTCTGGAGAGCTGCAGACACACAAGGCCCAACACCCGGTTAGCATGGCACACAATGGGCTTCTCTCACCACCGACACCCCACAGAACTGCTTAGTCATGACTATTCACATACAGGAATGCAACGCTGTGTTTGTACAGGGACACACGTGCACACACATGCAAACACACACACACATTCACACACCAAATTTCACATACAGAGGAAAAGATGTCTAATAAGAGAAAACAAAATTACTGACTGTGATCTGTAGCGATGATTTTTTTCATATTTCAAAACACCATGCAAAGATTAAAAAAATCAATACAAGTTTTATTCTTATGTGTTGCATTGATAAGCCTGAAGGAGTGTCTATCTTATTACTATTGTGGGTCTGACGGCTATTTCTAAGATTTTTGACATTTTTTTTTACATAAATCTCTTAAATAAAAATCCCAGAAAAAGTTATTTGAAGGAAATATCTACAATTTAATATATTTGAAATAGTCAAAGCTGAATTAATTGTAATTGTATTAAACCATTTATGACATTGTGTGGTGCATTAGAACAGGACTAATAAGAACCTACTTCAACTCAAACTCATTTTTTTGTTGCCAATTCACAACAAAAGTTACAAACTAAGCAAGCCCAGACCTTACTCTGTTATTTTATCAACAGAGCCCCAACCTCAAGCTCCAGCCACATCTCAAGGCCCAGTTTGATCTCACCTGAACCCACCATGAGTACAGACCTCTGCACCATTTATCAAGTTACAGGAACGAGGTCGAACTTCTGAGTCGTGTCAACAGAAGATTAGCTCGATGGTTCGATGTTACCATGCAAACAGTTTTCACCTTGCTCTTACAATAAAGTAGAGCTTGAGCTGGAGCTGAAGAGACGACTCAAGCTGAACAATGAATGAGTCAGAAACCAGAGAGACCAAGTGAAACTCTGAGGAGATGACACTGGACGAACAGTGTTATCACAATTCAGCTCCTCAACATTACTGCCGCGCGTTTCATGTATCCAAAAGATGTTGAAATATTTGAAAACGAATCAAAGTGTTGGACTGACGGGGAACTCTAGTCTACAGCATTCACATTCATTGCCAAAATTCTTGACTACGAAAATTTTGTTTTTACGTGTCTGTAACCCTTGACCCAGTATGTGAAACTTCTTTGATCAAAACGATACCTTCAATGTTAAACCATGATTAATGTTCATCTGTTGATCATCAGTGTTGTTGATCTGTCAACTCTTGAGTGAATGTTTACAGAAAACAGTTAGGTGAAAAAGTATTCTTAACAGTCATTTGTGAGTTGATAAAAACTCCTGACGTGTTGTGGATCCATCATGTCATGTCACTCTTTTGAGTTTCCTTCTGAGATTTTTAATCATGGCTCCCTCCTTAAAGTGGTGCGGATTGGTCTTTGGGCATTTATTGTTCAGTTTTTTTTCTTTTTTTTTCGTTTTACCATGTCAGACCTGTCTATATGTAGATTACCTCTGATTCAACCTGATTTTTGTTCCCTTTATTATCTTCATATTTATCTTGTTTATCTTATTACATTTCAGATTTTTGTCTTTTTCAGGTAGTAATTTTCACAAAAACAGCTGAGTGCTCATCTGTTTATTTGTAAGAGACGTCAATAAATAAAATATCCAAAAGAAAAAAATGTGACAAGCAGCCAATTTTTGATCTGATCTTAACTCTTTCAGAAAAAGTTTTTCTTTACTTTATTACATTATGAGTTCTGTTTTTAGGTTTGTAGAGAAGAAAGCTAAAAGCAGATACCAGGTAATAAAAATGTTTGATTCTCAGAAAGTGATCTGTGCAACAACTGGTGAAAAATAACTCATGAATCTTCTGAGGTTGTTAAATATAAACATTAAAGTCGGGTCCTGCTCAACTTTGAGTCTGAAGTGTCCCTGATGGAAGAAACACCCTCACCCATGTGACTGATCTCAGAGAAATGTCCAGCGTGTCCCTGTGAGTCAGTGACCTAGCCTCTGCCTGACCCTTTGATGATCTCATCCTCATCCTCTGGAGGCCCCGGGCCAGAGCCACAGTATCCTGTAGGGGCCACACCCCGGCCCCTTTTTTTCTGCCCAAAGAGGGCCCCTCACTGCAGCCCATTGTTCTATTCCGATAATGACTTACCCGCTCTCGTCTACAAGCTATTTCCACTTTTATTTGGTCGGGGTCATATTTCGCGTTTGAAGATGAGCCGGAGAGAGCTGCGAACACAAAAACACAAAAACAGAGAGGAGGATCAGCAGTCAGTCCTAGGTGATGGTTTTAAGGTTAACTTCAAGGGGAGCTGACAGGGATCTGGTGTCGTCTCGCAGCCTCTGCTCTCTGAGAATGCCCCCTGGACGCTGTGCGTGTGTGTGTGTGTGTGTGTGTGTGTGTGTGTGTGTGTGTGTGTGTGTGTGACAGCTGGCTGGAGTCAGAGGGTATACTGGGTGGAGGTGGATAAAAGACAGGAATGAGGATTCTGGGGATCTTAGATCAGCACCCCCAACAGCTTTTGGTTGTCACTCCACCTTTAGAGTCACACACCCTTTTTTATTGTTGCTACACAAGCATGTTCAGACTTTCTTGTGCCGGAATGAGAAGAAGAGAGTGTTGACATGGATACAGACGTCAAACTTGTGTTGTTTTTGGAGAGTAAAAGGGGAAAACTTGGAAACACCTTTTAGTAAGAGTGTGAATCACAGGGTTACCATAACAACCAGACAGCAAGTCAAGGATAGCTGAAAGGTACCAAAAGTTTACTAATACATCAAGGTATGAAGAAATCAAAAAGTCCTTTGGAGGGGTCTTACTGCTGGTGATGGAGCGGTTATCCTCAGAGAGCTCGTGGAAGAGCAACATTTCCTGCTGAGCCAGCTCCAGACGCTGCTGCTTGATCATGTACATCTCCTTCTTGGCTTTGAGGGCCTCCTGGGCCACTACAAGGTACTCCTTCAGCATGCGCTCCTGCTCCTGCCGCCATTGAGTCCGAGGGTTCTCAATCTGGGTGGTCTCTGACAACAGGACACAAAAACAAGTTACTAAGCGTGTGTATGTCACAACTGAGTCCCAAGTTTGGGTTTAGTGGCTTTGGTGAAAAATGCTAACGTTGCTGCTGGTTGTTTGTTATGTACAAGTACGGAGTTCACCATCTTTAAAGCAGCCTAACAAGTAGTGGTAATTCTTGACTTCTTCCTGCCTGTTACCTTTTTTGGTAATTTGGAAATGGAAACTTTTGATAATCAGCCAATGAATTGGTCACTTGAAAAAAAACAAAACAGAAAACCTTTCAGTTCAGTCTAAAACGTCTCATCAGATGAGTCTCTTTAAGAGAAAAGTCTCAAGAGACAAAGTCCACTTTCCTCTGATTGGCCAGCCCTCCAGAAGCCTCAGTCATTGTCTTCATGCTATAGGCAGGTTTACAAGCACAAGCAAATCTTGTTTTCTTTCCCCATAATCCTGGTGTAACTACTGAAAGTCATTCAGAGCCGTGAACCCCACAGTTTGAAATTGAAGCAATGTAGTCAACCAACATTTTAACTTAATTTCTCTTTGCAGAATGCAAAAAAAGCATGATACCACCTCTTTACAGCAAGAGTCTTTTTCCAGTGTTAGTCAGCTGAGTCTAGAGTTCAGCTTTTTTCTGTTAATTATTCTGTGAAATCAATTCTTAGAAAGCTGAAAAGGGGGGTGGTCCAGATTTACTCACTGTTGATGTGGTCGATGTAGTAAACTCCCACTTGCTGGTCATAAACTTCCTCCCACCCGAGAGGAAGTTCATCCCCGACACAGTCAGCAAACGTCAGCGGTTTGGTGATCCTGAAACGATGAAGAATCTGTGTTCAGGGCATCATTCATCCACAGATCACTCTTCAGTGTTAAAAGCCTTCTGACAAACACTCCTACAGTAATCTGCCTCTCTCTCCCTCATGATGTCATTTCCCCTGTAAACATAAAGTGCCCTGCAGGATGCTCTGCTTCATTTATCATGTTTATAAGAGGTGTGTTCAATGGTAATTGAGGGGAAAGACGCAAAAGTAAACATTCACTCTAAAGAATATTTTGTCCTGCACCACAGTTAACATACAATCTGCATCTCTGAGCAGATTTGAAGCACTGCCACCCATTGATTATTATCAGAAAGGGAACCAATTTAACAATTATCCAGCGCACTAATCTCAAGAATCCGCTGCTGAAGGACTCTTAAGCAGCTAAATCAACGGCTTTGGTTTCACAACCCAAACAAAAACAGTGAATAAGCTCCCACAGCACAAATACATAGAGTTAATGCATGTTTATACATTTCTGTTACGCCCTTTAAAAGCTGCTCAGTCTTCTTACACACCCTTTATTTGGTCATGTTTGCAGCTGCTCCCCAGTAGATAAAGAGATGTGAAGCTCAAGTTTGAGGGTATTATTTTGTCTGGCATCCAGTTTTAACAACAACAATACAACAACCCAAGATTGGAGCCAAATTTTGTCACACAGTTCAATTAGATGTTTCACAATAATATCCATTAATAAACACAGAGACTAACATTTCATCTGCAGAAAATATTCATTTATGTGTAAAAGACAACTACTACAAATAAGGATAGAAAAAGTATTAATGATCCATCAGTAAAAACAGGAAACCTTTTGGTCTGAAATATTCTTCTGTTGGTGTTTTTCAGATTCAAGTGCTTGTTGGTTTCAGAGGCGTTCAGCTGAATTAACCTCAGGGAAGGAACAGATCAGTTTGGATGGTCAGGAGACCAAACTTTAACATTAAACCTGGGTTTGATTTTTCTTGGGACACTACAAACTCAAATGACACCCTGACTATGAGGAACAACACAACTGGGCTGAAACATAAATTTTGCTTATGATAAATTTTAAATTTAATTTGATTGTCTGTCATCTCTTACACAGACTCCTCTCCTACTCCAGTAACTTGTTTTAGTCTGGATTTTGACGTCAGGTGTTGGGCCTCGTGGATGGTTTGTGACCAGTTTTCCTTTCTAATCATCATTGTTGGTGTATTTGTTCTATATATACAGACTCCACCACTACCTCTATACGTTTGCGTTCAGAGACTTTTGTTTACGGAACAAGAGATGGAGAGAAAAGTTAAAGATTCATCCGACTTAATAGCTTACCCCCAAACATTTCAACATACACTGCCAGGGCAAAAAAAATGTTGCCTCCTGAATTTAACTAAGCAAATAGGTAAAAGCCTCCTATTGGAGCTCCAACACATTATCAAATACTGGAATGATGGTGGGGAAACATCGTCCTCCAGGAAGAAATGTAGTTGAATAAAAACTTTGAATGAAATGTTTGGCCAAATCAGATCAAAGAAACAACAACAGTAGAACTCAGGAGTATGTTTCATAGTGAAAGTACGAGCATCTCCACACAGACAATACAAAGGGAACTCAAGGGATTGTGATTGAACAGCTGTCTAGCCTTCAGAAAACCACTAATCACGGAGGCTAACCAGAAAAAAGGCTTCAGTTTACTAAGGAGCATAAAGATTGGACTGAGGAGGAATAGAAGAAGGTCATGTGGTCTGATGAGTCCAGATTTACCCTGTTCCAAAGTGATGGGTGCATCAGGGTAAGAAGAGAGGCAGGTGAATTGATGCACCCATGATGCTTAGTGCCTACTGTACAAACCTGTGGGGGCAGTGCTATGATCTGGGGTTGCTTATCTAATCTATCTGTCTTATACAAACAAAACCACAGTGGATGCTGTAGTCAAAGCTAGCTAGTCAGTGGGAACCTAAAAATAATTGGACAATAAGTCTAGAGAAAAATATTATACAAAGTAAAAAATGGCGATTGGATTATTTTTGCAATTCATTCAGCCATTGAGTATACCAAAGACCTTCTGCTCAGGCTAACACCACTTTGAGGTGTTAATAAGACTTCTTTTGGAAGAGAGTGTTTGATTAATAGAGACTAAAAGCCTGCCAAACTGTAATGATTTATGAAGGAATGTGTGTGCAGCTAATGACATCACTTACTCTTTTAATCTACACACATCAGCGAGCTGCGAACCAGCCGGTCTGATGACAACAGCAAATATAGTAACTGTCTGATTATCATCAATCAGTGCAGACAAAAGGGGGTCCGGTGGCAGTGACCCCGTCCACCACAGAATGCTCACAATGCAGACGGTGCAGAGGGCCGGTTCTGGCAGAGGTATGCACACAATGAGGGGACGGCCCAGAGAGAGTAGCTGCGGCATCCTGCCCCACATTCCTCAGTAGACGGACACAACGGCAGCTCTCCTCTCTGCGCACACTTCACTCAGATCTTAACTTCTGGAGGTGAAGACACTGCTTTGTGCTTTCAAACCAAACAGCAGGAGCACTGAGAAACATACTGATGAATCAAATTAGTCAGGAATTTTGAAGTGTCTCTAAAGTCTTAATAAAGCCTTCATAGTGTTGATAGTTTGTCAACTGACTTCATATCAAGATATTATCTGCACATACAGCTGCTCATTTAACCCAGAGCACCTGGGTGCGCTCTGTTGCTAAATCTGTTATTTTTGGCACATTTGCCTTTTCTCATAGGAATCCTGAGTGAAAATGAATCACACAGGCTTGTCAGAACCTTCAATACTTCATCAAATTCATTAAGCTCCCTTTACATTGCACATTTTCTGTGGATTGCTACATCTGCCGTGTGCAGCTCCACATGCAAGTTAAAAGTTTACCAAGAAACACTGAGACAGAGAAACTGTGATGAGAGATGAGAGATTAAGTAAATTACGCATGATTCAGCCACAAAATTGGATGAAGAATAAATTAGAGATCACACTTGATTTCACTTGACGTATCATATAAATGCCAAATTGTGTCAGGCCTGTATCACTCACCCTGTTTACAACTAGGAATGGGTCCCTTTCAAATGTGAACCGATAGAGTTTGATATTTAAAATTAATAAATGTATTTCTTAGTATATAAACTTTAACAAATATATCAAAACATAATTCAGCTGTTTGCGCTGTGACATCGCAGTCGTTTCACAAATTTCTTCAACATGAAAACCCTTAACTAAAATAAACTACAAATTAATAAACTAACTACAACTACACAATGTTTTTCTCTTAATAATGCACAAATCAAAACTCTTCCACTCCCTTACAGTCGCCAGAGTGCTTTCTCACACACTATCTTGTCACATCATCCCCACACTCTATCAGCTCTACTGGTTCCCGTCATACTCTTGATCACGTTCAAAATAATCCTGTTTGTGTAAATCTCATCACTGCCTTGCACCCCATTAACTAAAAAACCTCTTCTGTGGTGGAGTTACTACGTCCTCTGATGTCCTGCTTTTCTTTGTCCCCTCTTCCTGGCTCCATACTATGAGTGACAGGACTTCTCATGTATATGGTCCCAAACTGTGGGATACCCAACTTTTCCTGCTTTTAAAACCAAAATAAAGACTAATTTTTTTAACAAGCCCTCCCTGATTTCTCCAAGGTCCTGTTGTTCTTTGTACTTTATTCATTTTCCCATGATTGTATCATTGTATATCTTTTAGTTCATTTTCCTGCAGTTGATTATTGTGTTTAAACTACTTTTTATCTGCGTGTTAAGTGGCCTTGGGTGACTTAAAAGGCACTTACAAATAAAATTTATAATTATTTCACAATTATTAATTATTTTATTATTTATTTTACCTAAGGAGAAGCCTTATGTATCTAAGTGCTTTCAAACAAAATCACACTTTTTAAGAGCAAGTGTCTGGTACGGGTATAAAAACTACACACAAATATGCAAAAAAAAAAACAAAAAAAAAAACAACCCAAGACCCTCCTCAGACAAAACACTCCCACCTGAGTCTAAGGATATCTGGTTTAAACAGTTAAAAAAACTTCCATCCGTCTGAAAAAAGGCTGGGTTAGGTCCATCACAGCTTTTTTCTAATGAGCACCAACCTCAAAAGGTGTTTTGACAGAATATAAAGTAGTTAAATAATGTCAGGGCACCAGTGTAACCTACACAGTGGGTACAGTCCTCAGAGCACAGGATCTAAGTTGGACTTCTCTCTTCTTCATAACATTTCTCTCCCCTCAGTTGCATCATAATAAAAGGCCAACAAAAAATGTTGGACAAAAGGAAAACAATGCACATATCCGCCACATTTAAGGACTCTGGTGTTTGAAATACTGAGTGTGACCATGACTAAAGCTGTAGTCATACTTTATGAAATCTTCAGGGTGTGCTGTTGTGTGTACTGTTTTACACCCCTACTTCACCTGGACTTCTTCCTGCCAGTAACCTCATAAAATTTCTGCAAGAAGTCAGGGTGAGCTGATGTTAGAGCGCAGCGGGAAATATGCGGGGGGAGCAAGCAGGAAGGTAGAGGTGATGATGATGATGTTTGTATTATGCCACTGGTGGAGAAAAACATCTGAAGCTGAAGAAGAATTGAGTTTAAGACAAGAACAAACAAGATTTATGCACAATCAAAAATTAAAACAATAAATAAATATTAAGATGTAATACTATCAAAAAACGGTATCATGGTGTTGCTTCGTCTGCCATGCCTGTAAGAAACTCAAGACTGAGGATTTTGAGGTTTACTTTTGGTACGCAGACTGTAGAACATGGATATGGTCTCTGTGACATCCCCGTTTTGCACTGAGGACTTCAAAAGGTCTTCAGCCAATCATCCTACTTCCAGGTATTAATGAGGTGTTGATTTTGTGTGTTATGTGGTCTTCCTTTTGTTACAACTTTCTGAGCCAGGTCAAGACAGTGCCTAAATTGTTAGTCCCAAATGGTTATTTACACACAAGAATGTTGCACCTGTCACAACAGTTAATGTAATGGTGGAAAAAAGTTGATCTGCCTGTGGTATTAAAGCTGGTGACAGAGGTGAAATGACTACGTGCTGGTGTGTGTGAGTTTCATAAGTTGTGCCTCCTGCACTGCAAAAACGGAAATCTAAGCAAGTCATTATGCCGTATTTGTAGTAAAAATTGTCTTATTGTTCTTAATTTGAGCCACATTCACCAGACCAGGTCATACAGATGTCTTATTTCAAGTTTTTTTAAGACAAAAATGAGGGGTAAATTGCTTGTAACAAGTCAAAAAAATCTGCCAATGGGATAACTCGCCCAGGAAGTTTCTTGAAATTAGAAAGATGTCTTAAAACAAGAATCTTTTATCTTACCCCATTGGCAGATTTTTTTACTTGTTACAAGCAATTGATGCCTCATTTTTTTCTTTAAAAAACTTGAAATGAGACATTTTTATGACCTCGTCTAGTAAATGTGGCTCAAATCAAGAATAGTCAGACAAATTTTACTAAAAATAAGACAGAATGACTTGCTTAGATTTCAGTTTTTGCAGTGTGTGCCTCCATCACACTTTAACAAAAAGTAAACTACCAAACACTATTATGTGTCATATTGTGCTGCTGTTGTATTAAGTGTGAAGATATGTGGAGCTTCATTTAAGCGCTGTGATAGATTCTACATGTAAAAAAAAAAGCTGTGATGTAATCACCAGAACAAGGAAACATGTCATTTCCACATTAGATCATATGCTGAGCAACAATTACACCCTCATTAAATCGGCACTAGTCACAAAGATGCAATCTCAATCAGACTTTAAAACAGTACCTGGTCCTGTCAAAAGACTCTTAAATCAGTTCTGTGAAACTTGGAGCATAACGAAAAGAAAATCAAACAGCCTGAGGAAGATTCGTGACGTCAGAGAGACTCCAGTCCTGAGCTGCCCTCTGACCCCTCAAAGAGACGGAGCCAGAGGGAGGAACATGTCCACTCACTGATCTGAATCTGAGCATCTGAATGTTTGGTTTGTTACGCAGTCTTGTGACAGCACAGCAGCCTCAGTTTTTCCATGTCATGTCTCGGTCTTGGGAGGCTCAGAAACCACAGCAGCACAAAGCCTGAGAGGAGCGATCTGATGACATTCAGAGGACTGAGCCAAAACGTTGTAAAACTAAAAGTAGACAAACTTAATGTGTGAGCATGTTGAAATATGCACTTTCAAACTAAACAGCACACATTGTTGTGATCATTTCTATCAGTCAGTCAGTCAGTCCGCGGAGAACAAACAGAGTGATAAGTGTGTCACTGCTGTCAGCCTGACACAGTGACCTACAGTGTCTACACTCCTGTTTGCTGACACTGGGAATCTATCAACAACATGCATTACCTAACTGAGTTTACTGAAGGTTTAGCTCTGCTCTGCACTGGCATGTGAGGAGAAACAATAATTTACATAATTACTGTATTACTGAGGGATTATCATAGAGCCATATGGGTTTACTGAGGCTCTACAAGAGGTGCTGACTGAGCAAACAGCAGGGATCTGTCTGTTCTCCTCACTTTCCTTAAATATCTGCAGATAGTCAACATTTGGGATATTAGTCATATGTTACAAGAGCTACATGTTGCGTTTCCATGCACACACACTTTTGCTGCCTTCAGAACGATAGCAAATAGCTATTACTTGAACTGACCTCACAACGCTATTCGAGATGTAAATGAAGATTTGCAAGTTGATAAATCCAAGAAAGTGTTAATACAGACACTATGAAAGATTTACAGCATGTCAGCTCCACAAAAGTGAGGCCAAACATTTTAAGTTCTTCCTCTCCCATGTTGACAGATGGGACGTGAGTAAAATCTCACTGTTAAAATCAAATAATAGACAATGGGCATGATGCTACTCTGACTGACAGCTGTGTTGATAAATGAGGCTCCTGCAGCTTTGTGTGATTGAAGAAAGAATCAAGACGAACACTAACACAGGATTCATTGAACCTTCAACCTGAGGGATGAGTGTGACGTTGTTGGTGAGCTCAATGAAGGACGTGGTTAAGAGAAGAGGCAACGCGTTGATGTTGTGGCTCCACCAGCTGATCCACCGCCTCTGGTACATGAGTAGGGATATTTTGGCCAAGGATCGACTGATATGGATTTTTAAGGGCTGACACTGATGCCGATTTTTTTCATCAGCTTTAATCAGTGACTGATACAGGCCGCTCACTTTCTTGGGGTGTTATTTGGGGCCAATACGGCTTTTCCTTTCAGTTTACATCATTAATATAACACAATCATGACAAATGTTACAGGTCTCAATTTTAAAATTTGGGACACTCATTGAACTATATTTAATACTGAAACAAGACACAAAAGAGAGGAAGAATGTGTTGTTACAGTAGGAACAGCTTCATCTTTGTTCTACTTTATCAAATGCATATTTTGATATAATTCTGAAGTTGCTGAAATCTGCAGTCTGCAAGCAGGGGAGGAGCAAGACATGATCCACACCTAGGGATGGGTACAAATTTTGTAACTTTTTTCGTCTTTATTTGGATAGGAGAGAGGACAGTGGATAGTGTAGGTAACGGGGTAAGAGTAGGGAGTGTGTGGCCACAGGCTGGATTCAAACCTGGGCTGCACGCACTAGGGCGAACCTCATGGAGTGTGACCTTTACCACTGGGCCATCTGCACGCCAAATTCAGAACTTTTATAGGTGCCGACCGAATTCTGTCTGTAGTACCGAGTACCAATTCATGTAAAATCAAGCAGTACCCCCATGTTTCAGGACCTAAACCCATCCTTGTGACTGTGAGGGACTGTGTAGTTGTTGTTGATTTGTAAAGTTGTGGTCCAATTTAGTCAAGGGTTTTCATGTTGAAGAAATTTATGAATGTTAATTTGAAGGATTAGTCAAAGTTAATATATGGAGTAATAAAAATGTTATAATGAAACATTAAAAGTACCAGAAATTGGTACCATTAAAAACTGATGCCAATTCTCAGGTACCGGGTTTCGGTACTACCTGTGAATTAACATGTGATACAAGTGAAAAATGCAAACATCAGCCTAATATTTTAGCAGCCGATATGACCGTCCATCTTAAATTTTTGCCTCACTTTTGTACATCAGGGGGAGGTGGGGTAGAGTAATCATCACACCACTTTTGCCTTCCGGAGTCATGAGGAGGGTGGAGCCTATCCCAGCTGACGTTTGGTATAAGGCTGAGTGCTCACTCAACAGGTCACCAGCCAATCACATGCAGAGACAGCAAATCATGAATACACACACTCACACCTTTGGGAAAATCAGAGAGACTGACCAACCTGATCAGCGTGTTTTTGGACTAGATGGTAATGGACAACTTTAGTCGCACATTTTCCAGTCTCACAACCACTCAAAGCATTTTCGTACAGTAAGTCACTCCAACACCATATTCACATGAGCATCTATCCTGAGGACACTTTGGCACATGACGCTAAATGGACGCTAAAAAGACCATCTTTTAATAACAAGGGGAAAAATAAGGAAACTGACAATGAATCTTAAACCGTTATTTGTGGATACCAAGTTTGACATCCTGTAGAAGACAGTGTGCTTTATCATTTAACTCATGAATCAAAATGTTGAGCTTGAGAAAACTTTCTAATCACATCAGAATTATTGCAACTGGACTGAATTTGACAGAGGAACAAAGCCGACATTTTTTGCAGGCGGTAACAGAATTCAAACACCAGCATGAGTGCCTCATCTGATTAAATTAAACAAAACTGTCATCTTCATTTGCTTGATAAGAGACAGCACTGCTGATGAGAAGTCAGTGAATAACAAAGACACATAGATTGATGTTTACAATTTCAGACAGCAATGTGTTTTGTTTGTCTTTACACCTAAAGAAAATGCATTCCAGTGAAACTATATCCGAGCATTGAAAAACAGACTGTTCTGGTTCATTATGGTTAATCACAGCTGCCCCACCAGCTGTAACAGAGTGAGATTATTAATAAAGGAGCAGAGTTTTCTTCTAAAAATGTCCACATTCTCCAGGATCCTCTTTCAATCAAAGAGGAAACAGAAAATCAGACAGATATCTGAAATAGAAAAAGGGAGACTGACAGAATGACAAGTATGTTCAGCTGTGGAGGAATGACATGCTGCAGCGCCTGCTCACAACTTCCCGACAAAATATATTTAGTTTTCAAAGATGTTTGCTAATTCTAGAATAATCTGTGCCATCCATGGTCCTTGGAGGATATTTGTATCTGCAGCAGCACCAGGCCTGTGCCCGGCGACAGGCTGCTGCATGGGAAAGGTATGTGAAACTGAAGTCTGTGCTGCTGGACCTCCTCAGCTCTGGTCCTTCTGAGCAGCTCTCAGACCTTTTGTTTCTCTGCTGCAATTGTGAGCAAAGATGTGCCAAACAGCAGAATCTGCACAAAACTTTATATTCTGTCTTATAGTTAAGTATAAGGCAAAAGAGGCCAGCATGACCGCATCATTTAAGAAACTAACAATATTCAAAAGAAGACGCTGCTGCTCCCGCAGTTCATTCAGTTCATATTAAATTAAAAAAGATGTTGTTGATGGCTCTACCAAATGTGTTAATTTAGACAAGTCGTCGCCACAGCCCAATGCAGCTGCGTATGGGATTAATTTCTGACTCTGATGTTTAACTGTGTGATGGCTCACAATATAAATAAACCAAGCACTTGTGCGATAAAACATCTACTCGACTGCAGAGGATGACTCTTCCTGAGCTGCATCTTCAAAAAGAAATCAAGACAACAAACTGGTCCAAAAGCAGACCGTCTTTAATCGTCCCAGAGAGCCAGCTGCTGAAGTCCACAAACAGAGAAGGCTTGACCTCTGGATGACAAGCATTGCAAATGTGACCAGAAAAAAACAACAAATGTGATGAAGCCAGCACAGAGTCATGAGGCGATAACAGAAAACGCTGCCTGCTCCCATTTTAACTCAAATATGACAGAGACAGTCTCTGAGAAGAAAAGGCCACAAGTGTTGTTGGTCTACAAATTCCTTTGTGTGTTAAAAAAGAAAACGGGAAAACAACTTTGGGAGGAATGTCATTTATGTGCAGCCTCTCCGGTGCAGCATTTCAGAGGAAGGCCTGAAGCAGCTGACGGACACACAGACACCCGCTCCTCCAATTATGTGTTGAATCTATAGAAATAGGTCTCCTATAAGTAGACCCACAGCTCTGTCTCTGTACACTTTTAGGCAGCGTCTGGACACATGGGAAGGGCCAGTCAGGATGCGAGTGGAGCAGAGCTGGATGTGACAAATGTGAACCATCAGGGCTGGAAAGGTTATCCAACCAGAGGAGCTGTTTCCTAACTATAGCATCACTTAAAGATCTTCTGGCAGTAACAAGTATCTTCTCTGAACGTGGAAACCTTGTTTCACTGCAGTCAATAAGTTACAGATTTCCAAAACTGAAAGTACATTGAAAAAACTGTAATCTAATTAAGTATTTATTTATTTTTAGTAAAAAAAAAAAATCTTTTTAGATTCGATATGAGCCACATTTACCAGACCAGTCCAGAAACGTGTCTTGTTTCAAGTCATCTACAGACAAAACTGATGTCTTAATTGCTTGTAAAGACTAAAAAAACTGCATATGGGATAAGAAAAAAAAGTTTCTTGCATTAAGTCATTATTGTTGTTTCAAGAGACTTGAAGAGCAAATATTTCTTACCCAATTCGCAGATTTTGTTTCACTCAGTGCAAGCAATTCAGACATCATTTTTGTCTTTTAATCTCTTGGAATGGGACGTTTCTAAACATGTCAGTTGAATGTGGCTAATATCAGGACTGGAATGACTATTTATACTAAAAAATAAGACTTTCCAAAATTTCAGTTTTTGCAGTGTAGCTTTAACAACACTCATTAATGCTACTAATTTAGCACATACCTCACCCTGGACAAGACTTTTTTGTCTTTCGAGCATCTCTCTAAAATGATGATGTGTTCCTTCATGGAAATAAGGAAGTAAAGGAGGTAGAGCATGCAGTCTAACTCAGCAGGGGTTCATCTCAGCCCAGGCTCATCCTTTCCTGTCCTCTTTTAAACATGATGCACTTGTCTCTTTGCTCCTTTTATTTTTCCTTTCTTCCCCCTCACAAACTCCAGCTCTGCTTTCAATGTCACCTCTTCTCTTCCGTTACCTCACACAAACAAGGAAGAAAGGGAGGTGGAGTGTACAGCCCAACTCAGCAGGTGTTCATCCCAAACAGCCAAACAGGCTTCTTGCCCTGGCTCTGCTGTCCCAACATCTTTCTGATATCTTGTTACATCCTTTTGTCTTTGTTTGGTCATTTTTCTTTGTTTGTGATGGTTGTGTGTGTGTGTGAGTGTGGAAAGAGCCAAGAGCTAGCATAGAGTGGGGGAGGTTCAGGAACACAGGAGCTGACTGTCAAGGCTCCCTGAGGTGTTGTGAGTCTAACGTTGGGACAGCAGAAAGGAGCTGCTCACTGAACAGCCCTGGCTCTCGCTATTTGTGTCCCAATCTAAGCCCAAGCTTGCTCTCATCTTTCTTAGCAAACTCAGCATGCTGTTCCCAAGGGTGAATTTTAATGGAATAACAGGGATAAAGAACAAGATGAAATTTTATTAGACCACAGAAGAAAATAACAAGAGGTCTATGAGGACGATCTGCAACCCTTACAATAGACAACATTCCCTAACATGTCCCTGCATGACTCGCATCCGTTCACAACATTAAATTTTATTTTATCACATATTCAAGGTTGTAAAGTGTTATTTAAGAAGTCTTAAAAAGTTCTCATTTGGTTAGATGTCAAAAAGTTCCCATCAGTCCACCAAAGAACGGCCGCATTTACAGCTGTTTCTCAGTTCATTTCTCTCCAGCACTGAATCACGTTAACCATCCTGCTTTGGGAATAAGAACCATTCAGATGGGTGGAAGGAAAAAACACAATGGCGGCCCAGAGCTCGAGGTTGGTCTACTGAGATTGGCATGTCCTGTTTAGGGAGCACTCTTCACAACATACACATACTTTAACACAAGCAGCCTACAGGACAACTGTTGTGAAGCTGCAGCATCAGCAGAGTGAGAGAAACAGCACGTCCAACCAACATGTGGATGGTTTCGTTGATCTCAAATATTGGTTAACAGCTGTAAAAGTAAAGAATTTGAAGTCCTGTCAGGCTAACTGCTGGAGTTAAAGAGGTTTGAACCTCCAGGACAAGAGTTGAGGTGAAAGCTAAGGTCCAACACATTGTCTGCTCATGAAAAAGAAACACAGAAAACACATGGGGCAAAATGACACTGGATCAAGCATTGACGTGTTCGTAACCTCCCCCCACAAAAAGACAAAAAAGAGCCATCATAATGAAAACACTGGGGGAAGCAAAATAACAGCGGGGTTCAGCGCATGTGAATAACCTTTCGGTGCTGGAAACACAGCTCACCCTTTCCAGAATAATTGAATTTGGTGTGCTTTGTGACCAAGTATAAAGGCCTCCCTTTGCTGAGCGGCAGGCCGGCCATGGCTGTTGCATAACAGAGCTAATAAAGGAGGCCTGCAGGGCCTGGGATGGAGAGGAGGAGGCAGACACGTGGGAACTGCCTCTGTTCTGCTGCTTTGTCTGGGGCCGCGAGCGAGCAGAGCCCCTGGGCATTAGTGTAGGCATGCCTAACATTACGCTCATTCCACAGCCACGAAAGAGCCCCGCAGAAGTGCTCGGGTTATCTACAGGAGCCCTCCAGCTGCTCCAGGTATCCACAGCCCTTTAAAGAAATAATCATCATTAAACACCAATGACAGGATGAGGATGGTTTGCAAAGTGCTGAGCTCACAGGTTTGTGTTTGACAGTCGTGACAGGCTGCAGCTGAACAGCAGTTTGCTCAGTTTCTCAGTAAAGTACCTGTGCACCTATTTCACACGTCTGTTCGGTTTTTCACTACACGCTGCCATCTAACCAAAACATGTGAGTCCAGCTTCTACCCCGGTCAGAGCAAACATGACCTCTTGCTGATACGCAGCTCTGTTTTACCTCATCATGATCATCATGACTGACAGTTACGTTTAAGCTCACAAGTTTAATTCGCAGGGACACGACTCTCTGCAGCTCGGCCCTGACCCTTTGGGTGACCCCGCATCAAGGTGTCAAAACAAACACAAACATTTCAAATTTCAGATTTTTAGTTCTGACACAACTTCATCTCGCTTTTACGGCGCTAAAAACGATCATCTTTCCTCCCTCTACTGTGGAGATATGGTTTCACTTCAGACACACATGAAAAGACAGTGGACCCAGCACTTTCCACACATGGCGTTCACACAAACTCATTCTTCTGAATGAGCTCTGAGTCTTTGTTTGACTTCAGACAGGGATCATGTTATGACCAAAATATGGAAAAATTTGATCCGTACCTAATAAGGAATGTTTCAGATGCCTGAACTTCTCCTTTGTCATGTCCATCATTGACACAAAGGACCAGAAAATCCTTAAATACTGGACCATCACACAGAGGAGCAGAACAATCCCACTTCGGGCAATCAAAACAGACCTAAAATTATCAATCTTATTGGCTGATTGACAGAAATGAAGGCCTAAAAATCATGCTAGTCAAATACGTGAAAATTAATTGGGTGTTACTCGTTGAATTTTAATCATTGCTGGACTGCTATTGTTGGTTCAAAAATGAAGATTTAAAGGTTTTCAAACTTATCTGACAGCAGTGAAAATCCTGATCTGTTCATTACAATGTTCATGTTTCTAAACCACAGTGGTGTTTGATGGGGTTAAAGGGGAAATCAGTTGTTTTGGCATGAATGTGAAAGCTTTGTAAAGGTGTGGGTGCAATGATTAAACTTCTGAGCTTCATGCGTCACCAAGCAGCTTTTCAGGGAACAAATTTTATCCTGGACTGAAGCTACAGTGCATCCAGAAAATATTCTCAGCGCTTCACTTTTCCCACATTTTGTTACATTACAACAACGGGAGTAATTCATTTTTTCCCTCAAAATTTTACCCACAACAGCCCATAATGACAACGGGAAAGTACTTCTTTTGAAATTTTTGCAAATTTATTAAGAACCTAAAACCCAGAAACTACCCATAAGTATTCACAACCTCTTTACTCAATACTTTGTTGATGCACTTTTGGCAGCAATTCCAGCCTCAAGCATTTTTGAATATGAGCTCACCCATCTCTGTACAAATCAATCTCTGTTTGGTCCATTCCTCATTGCAGAACCTCTCAAGCTCCATCAGGTTGGACGGAGATCGTCAGTGCATCTTTAAGAGTGACATCAAAAACACTCTGGAGCAGGTTTTCATCCAGGATGTCTCTGTACATTACTGCGTTTATCTTTCCCTCAATCCTGACTGGTCTCTCAGTTCCTGCTGCTGGAAAACATCCCCACAGCCTGATGCTGACACCACCATGCTTCGCTGTGGGGATGGCCCTGACGAAGGCCCTTCTCCCCTGATTGCTCAGTTCAGACGGTATCCATCTCTATGAAGAGTCCTGGTGGTTCTGAACTTCTTCAATTTACAGATGATGGAGCTCGCTGAGCTCATTGGGACCTTCAAAGCAGCAGAAATGTTTCTGGATCCTTCCCCAGATTTGTGGCTGGAGACAAACCTGTCTCTGAGGTTTACAGACAATTCCTTTGACTTCATGCTTGGTTTGTGCTCTTACCTGCACAGTCACCTGTGGGACCTTATGCAGACAGGTGTGTGCCTTCAGAAATCAACTGAATTTATCACAGGTGGACCCCAATTATCCATCTAAAGTATGATCAGTGGAAACAGGATGCACCTAAGCTCAGTTTTGAGCTTCATGTCAAAGGCTGGGAACACTTAAGTACATGTGATGTCTTATTTAGTTATTTACTTTTCTAAATTGCAAAAAATGTTTTAAAAAATTCTTTTTTTTCAATTTTGAGGTAAAATCAACTTTTATCTATTCTGTTTTGGAATGAGTCTGTAGCATAAGAAAATCAGGAAAAAGTGAAGCGCTGAGGATACTTTCCATTGTACATCCATGGAGCTGTGTGTCACATCTTTGTGGTCGTGTTTCACTCCTGTTCAATTTCTCTGAGGTTCCCATTTGTCAGTGGACCTCCAGCTTCTGACTGACAGGACACAGCAGGTGAGGCTGTGAGCATCATGTCCACCACACAGACAGTCAACATTGCCGTCCCTCGGGGTTGTGTGCTCACCTCACTGCTCTCTTCTCTCCACACAAACACCTGCACCTTAGGGGACCCCTCTGTTAAACTCCTGAAGTTTGTGTTCTCTCTCAGATAACCCAGGAAGTTTAACCTGCCTCAGCATCTGCTCATTATCTTCTACACCTCCATCATCCAGTCTGTCCTGTGTGCCCTCATCTCTGTTTTGTTTCCCTCTGCCTCTAATGCCACCAAACAAGACAGGCACCGACTATAACGAACTGTCAGGTTCACAGAAAAAACCACTGGAGCCAGCCTGTCCTCCTTCTGGGACTTATACTGGTCCAGGACCAGGAAGAAAGCTGGTAACATTGTTTAAAGTCCTGCCCTCTGGCCAGCGTTATAGAAGTCTGTGTGTCAAGACATCAAGATACAGGAACAGTTTGTTTCCACAGGACACTGCTCTGATGAACAATTAAACCCATCATTAACAACATTGCAAGTACCTTATGCGAAACTGCAGTCTGTTTGTTTCTCTTTTTTTCCATTGCACATTTTTATTCCCCTTATTCATTGCACTATTTAGTTTAATTGTTTGTATCATCTTTTCTATTCCTTTTTTATTTTTTATTTATTTTATTTATCTAAACTCTGGTTTCTACTCGTGATAATCAATATTTATTTTGATTATTATTATTTATTTTGAATATTACACGTTTGTTGGAGTGCAGTTCCAACATTGGAGTCAAATTTCTTGTATTCTTCTCAAAGATACTTAGTAAAAAAAGGCTAATTTGATTCTGATTTTTGGTTCTTATGTTGCAGCTAATTTCTTAGCAGTTTATTAGGAAATTGAATTGTATCTAAATGACCAGGTAGAAAACATTCAAAAACTATTCTGAGTGAACCTATTTGACATAGCTGAACAAGATCACAAACATTGAATTGGTTTTTAGAGTTGGGCTAACATTCTGAATATGCAAAGGTTGCTTGATCCTGATTCCTTTTCTCAAAATGCGTCTCTCATGTAGGACATTTGCTGTTCAAGGCTGTTTCTACAGTGAGTGGTGGATCATTTAGTCTGACATCTACCCCCTTGGCATTTACAGGTGTCAAAAATATGGGTATAAAAAGTGCCGCTCTTGTTTCTGATGGTCCTGTCTTGCTTTTGTTAACATAAAGGGGCATCAGTTTTCACGACAATGTGTTTCAAAAACAGCCAATTTCTCCAAAAATAGATTTGACAAAGTTAGTATCTGCTGAGAACATTTTTAATACAGTCATTGTGATGATGGTTTTTCATTTAAATGTATCATATTAAAGCAAGAGTCAACACTTCCTCTTCAGTTTGCTATCTCACTATCACTGGTCACAGTCGGACAACATTTGGCTCATTTTTCTGATTCCAGGTCTGAATAATCTGATCTCAAGCACTTTAGGTCTCTGGCTCACTGTTTTCACACTCAATTAAAGCCTGTAAGTCATGATGATGACGGCCTACAATAATAATCACACGTGGTTGATACCAGATCTTTAAACCATCTGCCTTTGACTGTAGTTGTCCCTCAACAGAGCAGCTGTCAAATAGAGGGAAAACTCATATCATCGCTACATTCATCTCCTTCAGCTCCACCATGCATCACAGTGCTCTTATCTGCAGCTGACGGACAGGACGACATTTTTTCAAAGTGCGGCTGACACTAAACGAATAGCTGACACCTTTTTGTATCTGTTCTAAGTTAGCAGAAAGTCCGCTTTAGGGCTGTATAGTGATGTGATTTATTGGGAAAGTCAGTATCAGGTGGTGACAGAAGACATTCCTCTGGCCAAGATAACCTATAAATCACTGAGCAGCACCAGAACAAATGCAGAAAACATTCTTTAGTCATGCATAGAAAAAAAAAACACCAGGACCAAAACACCGGTGATCCTGAGTTGTTGTGAAACTGCTATCAGCTGCATTCAACAATGCTTAATCAACTTGCAAAGGGGGAGGAGGGTTCTTCAAGGAAATCAGGTTTTTCTTATCTAGATTACATGCAGCTACTACATTCCCTCTGCTGAAATCAGCTGCAAGAAATCTGCTTTGAAAAAATGTTGCACAGTAAGAGAGGAGTGTTGTTTTTGTCAGACCTTTTCCCTTATAATGCAGCAGAGTTAAAATACTTGCTATAATTCCCAGTAATCTCACAAAGTCTGCTTTGAATGCCCGATTGAGCCTGTTTCTGGGCTGCTGAAATCCCAGTCCCCACAAAAGCACATCCTTGCAGCTTTCCCAGTGGCCCAACTAGCATTCCTGACATTTTTTCACAAAGATTTCTGGGAGTTGGAGTTTTAAGCCCTTGCTTAACTAAGCTGCATTCTGAAATCAAGTGAAACACATAGATAATGAGACTATTTGAGCTAAAACACAACTATTTAGAGTTGAGAGTTGCATAGAGTGGAAGAGGAGTGTGGTAACAATAGCTCACTGTGCTGAAGCAGGAATGTTTCAGGTCAGTGGGAGTCATAAATGAGCTTACTGATGAGTCTGATGATTTGGGTTTGTGGAGACAGATTCATAAAACACTCAGGTGACTAGACTGACAATGCAGACTGCTGTTTGAGGAGACAAACCAGAGGAGGTGATGTGCTGTAAGTCACAGACCTGTCAGACTCCTAAAGGAGACATAATATGGAAAGTATTAAAGTGAACTGCTGCACAGTGGGGGACCATGGGCGTTACATCCCGTGTTTGCATGGGAAATCCTTCAAGAGGCCACAAAACTGCACCAATCTGATTAATCTGTGTCTGCTGTGAAAGCCACCGCAGCTTTGTGTCACATTAGAGGGAATGACAAATGTGGCCCCCAGAAACAAAACAAAAGTGCCACCACCCTCCTGACATCTCCTCCTCTGCTGGTTAGCTGCAGGGACCTGTTGAATTAAAGGACTTTAAATGTTATCCCTGTGCTCTCAGGCCTTCAGCATACCTATCTCTGGGGTCAATCCACGAAGTTTGCCGGGTGTTGTGGTCGATGAAAAACACTCTGCCATCGTAATCCCGGGCTTCCTCCCAGCCCGCAGGCAGCGGCAGCTCCGAGCTCTCTCTCCGCTTTCCGCCGCTGACCCACGGCATAGCGTCGGGATGGTGAGAGGGCTGAAGCCCCCTGCCCTGCGTTTAGTCCCCCCGAAAAAGTCGCTCTTCACTGCATTACAACAAACTCTACCTCGACGCACTTGTCGGCGCAAAGAAAGTTGACGCAAAAAAGAAAAGTTTCCACCGCTGAAAACGTCCCACTGGCAGTACATCCACGTTTGTGCTCCTCCTGGTTGAAAGTCTCAGAAAAACAGCAGCGCAGCTCTCAGCCCTCGGTCCTCCATGTTCGCCTCCTCCACCATGTTTCATTCCTCCGTGTCCATATTCGGCTCCAGGTCATTTGCATAAACGGTCGGACGTACAGCGGAGCGAGCTGCTCCGTCCAATGACGAAATTGCAGGACTCAACTCTTCAGTAAACTTTATCTAAGCTTTAAAACTAACGTTATAAATGTAGTGTCATGTTTTAGATTCAGTTTAATTCTGACAGAAGAGGAGGTGTTTGAAAGAGGAGAGCTAACTTTGACGTTAGTGTTCAACAGTTACTAACCTGGTGACTCAGCTCACTCTAACGGCTGTTAACTGCTCCAAACTACAGCTCAGCATCAATTATCACAATAAATAATTTAACACGTAACATTTAAAAGAATATTTCAATCCAGGGACAACTCCCCCCTGAACACGGTGACAAACCAGTGGTTTGTTGTTGACTGCATGCTCGTTTAAATGGTACAGCAGCGCCACCCGGTGTCTGCAAGAGGAACAACATCATCTAAGGATTAAAGTCAGGGGTTCAAAACTTTTTTTTTTTTTTTTTTTTTTTTAAACATAACTTTGCCTTCACCTGACGGCTAGGGTCTGTCCGTTACAGAAAATATCCTATTACCATCTCATGAGATTATATTATGATTTAATATTTGCTATGCCTGCTGTTGCTGGATTAGTTTCAGGACACAGTTGTGACTAAAAGTTTACACCCCCTCCAGCAGAATTTTCTGATTATTTGGCCTTTTCTCAGAAAATATGAATAATAACACAAAAAACTTTCTGTCACTCATGGTTAGAGGTTGGGTGAAGACATTATTAACAAACAACTGTGTTACTATTTTTAAATCATAATGACAACAGAAACTTCAAAAATGACCCTGTTCATTTTTTATACACAGACTGATTACAAGCCAATAGATCACAGGTGAGGATGGTTACCTTTAGTAGACATTCAAACACATTTGTGTTCACTTTTGTGCATTTATCAGGCCAAAACCACCAGAGTTGTGTAAACTTCTTAACAGGGTCATTTTTGAAGTTTCTGTTTTCATTATGATTTAAAAAGAGTAAACTATTTTTTTTTCAATAAATGTCTTCACCCAACCACTAACCATGATATATCATATCTCATATTTTTTGAGAAAAGCCCCAAAAATCAGAAATTCTGCTGGGGAGTGTAAACTTATGAGCACAACTGTATTTGTCTATTATGCATAATGCTAAATAGTTTTATTTTGTTTCACACTTCAGCCTTCTTACTTGTGCGCATTACTTAACAAGTCTACTACTTATGTCGTCTATTGAAGAGCATCATAAGATCCATAATTACATTTTTTTCACACTAAGTTTTGCAATTAAAGTCGAGTGAAAGTTAAACAGGCAAGTTAAAGGGAAAAGTGAGCCTTTTCTTTCATTTGAAAAAAACAAACAAATGATCAATTGTCAACTCCTGATTAAACACCCTGCATCTTAAATCAGTTTTTCTCTTCCGTAGCTTTTTTGCCATTTTGTGTAGTTGAGGTTTCTAACAGGCTCACTGTTCCTGATCACATGCACTATCTATATAGAAAATCTGATGTCAAATGCCATGTTCTGTGTATTTGTGACAAAGTAACTGATTAATCTACTCAAAGATAACACTGAAAGTAGTTAACTGCTTAGGAACAATTGACTTAAAAAGCCTGACTCTAACAGGCTTGTGATAAAATATGAAATAATAATAATAATCATATCTTTAAAACCAAATGTACAGAAAGTGCTTTGACAGGTAAAACCATGGCAGAGAGTCAGGGGCACAAGAACAGCATCTCACATAAGCAGTCATGGGGTATGAAGGATACTTAACGGAGAGAACCTTAAAGAAAAAGAAGTTATACATTTTTCTATGCAATAACCTCTAACCATGGGTGACTGAAAGGTTTTTGTGTTACCATTCGTATTTTCTGAGAAAAGGCCAAAAAATCAGAAAATTATGCTGTAGGGCTGTAAACTTTTAGGCACAACTGTAATAAAAATAAAATCACAAAAATAACAGAACCAGATGACAAAATACTGTATGAGTGGAAATGAACTAAATGGGATGAGAGTTTTGTCACCCTCTGTCTGTGGCCATTGAAACTGCAACAACACTGATGAACGTTATTTAATCGGTTCCCTTTAATTATTTTTAGCAATATATACAGTTGGTTATGGCACCAAGTCTAAGTGAAGTATGTGATTCTTGGGTTGACAGTTACACACAATAATATCAAACTCTCCTCCAAGAAGATCCAAATCCACACTTGACTCTTTTTCACCCCACCCCCTTTTGTGTGTGTGTGTGTGTGTGTGTGTGTGTGTGTGTGTGTGTGTGTGTACATGTCTGTGTGCAGCCAAGCAAACATGCACTCATGAAGAGACGTCAGTGCAGTCAGCTGAGCATTTTGTTCTGCAGAGGAGGAGGAGTTTTTGCAGAATGAAGAAGGATTTTATCTATGCATTTTTGTTTGTGCCTGTTTGTTTGTGCTTGTGTGCACTGCGGTGTGAGTGTGTATGTGTGTGTGTGTGGCTGAGAAACATTTCCTCACATCAGAGCTTTGATCTACAGCCTCCCACCATCATTTCCCACTGACTGCAGTGTTCGTAAGAAGGCTCACAATAAACTTCACTGTTGTTTCAGCAACGGTCACATGCAGATACAAACTTCACTGTGACATGAACATTTCAAGTTATTACCTTTTTATGTATTATTTTCATAAACTTTGGATTATTGCTGTACTGGTAAAAAAAAAACTATTTCTGAGTTTTATCAGAAAAAATGTGTATTTGTCTACATTAAAAGTATTTCGAAGGACTGTTGTTGAAAGTCAGGGCAGGTCTGCTTCTCAAAAATAGGACGTTGATTTCTAGAAGAAGCTCATGAGGCTTATATTTGTTTTGAAAATATTTCAATCTGACTGTTTTTTATACTTCATGACACACAGGATGCTCAAAAAAGTTCATCAGGGAGTCAAATTCTTGCATAAAAATGTTCCAAATTGTATCCTGTCTGGCATAACTTCCTCCCATGCGGCCTGCTGATGCTCGAGTCCAACCGTCTCTGCCCCTGCTGCCCATTGGCACAGCAGCCGGAGCAGGAGGACCTGAAGGGGGAGGGCCAATCGGGCCCCCCTCTCCTCCTTGCAAACAGAAGATGTGAGCTCCTCTGAGTGGGAAACGCGTTTGTGAACAAGCTGCAGTCTTTGCGGTGAACTTTAACAAATCAGGTGTGGTGAGCAGCCTCTCAAACCAAAGAAGGAGAAGAGGAAGAAGAGTGGCTCTGTGAAGTGTGGAGGCCAGAGAGAGAGAGAGAGAGAGAGAGGAAGAGAGAGAGGACGATGGACACGTGCGCCTGCGCTTTGGAGCTGCTGGGGATGCTGGTGTACCTCGGGGCATGGCTGTGTGCTTTAGCCACCACCATCCTCCCACAGTGGCTCACCATGTCCACCGCTCTGCTGCCCGTGGAGAGCTACGAGCTGGGCCTGTGGGAGACCTGTGTGGTGCAGGACGTCGGGGGGATGGAGTGCAGAGCGTATGACAGCCTGCTGGGCCTCTCCAGTGACCTCAAACTGGCCCGCATCCTCATGTGTGCCTCCCTCACTGTGGGTGTGCTGGGAATGCTGGTTGCCATACCTGGACTCTACCTGGTGAACAGCTGCAGGGAGCGCGGAGGCTACAGAACCAAGAGGACTTTGACCATCATCGGGGGCGTGTTTGGGATGGTTTCAGGGGTCCTGTGTCTGATTCCTGTTTCCTACATGGCTCATTTGGCTGTCATACATTTCTTTGATGAATCAGTCCCAGAGGTGGTGCCTCGGTGGGAGTTTGGTGATGCTCTGTTCTGCGGCTGGGCGGCAGGGTTTCTGCTCATAGTGGCCGGGCTGCTCCTGGTCTCCTCCTGTGTGTGCTCGCAGGTGGAGGATGAGCCGGAGCTGCAGAGGAGACACCAGCTCTTGAGGCGAGATGTCTCCTTCAGGAAGCGGTCGGAGTACGTTTAGAGGACAAATCATGGCAGAAAACCTGCTTAGAGTGAGACTGAAACACAACACAATCACCTGTAGAGCCGCACTTCAGTCTGCTTTCAAATAATGATGTAAATATCAAAAACTGCATCCAGTGTTAGGGTTGCTTCATCTCATGTGCAAAAATGAATCAAATGTAAATAAGAGGAAAAGAGACCTTGTAGAGAATGAATCAGTGTAAATTTCTTGCAGCTGCACAATCTGTTATCACACTTTCAAAGAGCCCGCTGTGGCCATTAGAAAATTCAAGATTTTTAAACAGACATGTTTCTTTGTCTGCTTTGTAGTCTTCATTTTTCAGGATCTGTCTTCTGTTGGTGCCAACACTGAAAAGAATGTTATCCTATCCCTTTTAAAGGGAAACATTAGCTTTTCTATATGCTGTGATTGTAAATTATTTTGAACTCTTCAACATAGAAAAAGCACAAATTGTTCTGTGCGTGCTTATGTGTCATTTTCTGCAGCACATTCAGATGATTTATATAAATAATTATACAGGAATACTGCTAAGAGGTTGTCTCTTTTCTTCTCATGTTGTGACCCCTGTTGAAAATGTTAAATGTGGTCTATTTTCTCTCATCTGTGGTTGCAGGATTGTGTGCAGAAAATGAGCATAATGTCTTTGGTTATGTCAGAGGTTGAAAACTGTGGCTGCAATTTTGCTATTTTGGTCTGAAGTTTTCCCCTGGTGGCTCTGTAACCAGACCACAAGCTGGGCGGCAGCAGGAGGAGGGTTAGTGTGAGCCGAAAACAGGGCGTCTCGGTCCGTCAGGTGTGTGCGGTGGTGGAAACTCAGCTTGAGACTAATTCCATCAGATTTCCTGGTTGCTCGCTGAGCTAAGCTGTGTTTAATGAATGCTCTAATGGGCAGCGTGTACTGGGAAGAATGCTGAGCAGGTTGCCCTCGGCGGCTCCTGCTTTGACATAATTACACAAATTTGCCAAGGTCAGAGGGCACCGCTGCTCTCTGCCCTCCAGAACAGTCTGTATCAATCACACACGCACACACAGGTAGAGGGACATGAATGTGTTGTTGCATGAGAAAAGGATGATTTTTTTAACCTTTATGTTCTTTTAATGTCATTTTTCCTGCAGTCAGCTCTTATAAAGTGAAGCTAATATGAGATAATGATTCTGCCGCTGTAACATAAGTGTTCTTATAGTCTCAGGACATGACACAGTGTTGGTTTTAAGGATATAAAAAGTGTTTTTTCAGAGCCAGGGAGGCTGGCTTGAAAGGCGTCCTCCCATCATCTGACGCCGTGCAGGCTGCAGAGAGGGAGGGCCGGTGTCTCCCAGAGAGAGGGCAGAAATCAGCAGGGGAGGAAGAGAAAACAAGTGCAGAGATGTTCTTTTGGATTACAGTAAGAGTCTGTACGCAGAGAAGCCAGGAAGTGTGGTAACAGAGGAAATGTCTCCTACTCAGGATGTTTAAAAGAATCTGAGAGAAAACAAACGAACAAACCTGATCAGAGGGGCTGATAATCTCACAGTGCAGTGATTTATTATCTTTTATGATAACTGACAGTAACATGACCCTCTACAAAGTCAGTCTAGATGAAGATGACTGATAATCATATCTCTCATCAGATATGAGAGTCAGAGCAATAAGTTTACAGCTTGAATCAGTTTTGAAATCAGAGTTACACTGCTCATCACACCCACAACAGATAAATCATCGAGATAATGTTTCTGCAACCTCATTTATTTAACCAAATCCCCTTTATCAGGCCTCTCTGGCAGCAGGGTTAAGGACAAAATAAGAGTGAGATCAAAGAAAACTTCACTCAGACAGACTTGAACATTTGCATTTCAAAATCTTAACTCACAATTAAAGTTTCTGCAAAAGTTTCAAAGTAAAAATGTAAATTAAATGTGAAGTCATTGTAGTTTAAACTTTCACTGATAGTTTGTACAGGTGCAGCAACTATAAGACAATACCCTAAAGAGTGATCGGCTAGAGTTCAAGCTGGTTTATAGCTCCTGTAAGGAGGTTTTTAGCTGGCTTTAAAGCAAACAAATAGTAATAGTAATAGTAATAGTGATAGTAATAGTAATAGTAATAATAATAGTAATAATGCAGCCTCATGAAACCAAAGGCAGTGACTTCTTCATGTGTGAAACTGTTGCTGTGTATGACAGAGCAGGCAATAAACACTTGATAGTTTAGATCAAAGTATAAGGTCAAAAAAGCTTTGTTCACAGGGTGGAGCGCAAAAAAAAACATACAAATTTGCTACAAGAGCTTGTAACATAAATCCATAAATGCATCTTCATAAATGAGATGAGAGGAAAGATAATAAAAGGGACAAAACAAAAGAGCAAAACAAATTCTACTTGATATATTTATATTATGATAATAAAAAGCGAAGATTAAATATATTAGCAGAGAAGTTTTCATGTTGTGTTGTGACCCTTTGAATATAATCTGCCAAAGAAGAAGACCACATTTCTCATGAGCACCTTTTCCAAGACATTACCCTGACTCATGATGTTCTATACCTGCTTCACTTTTATTATGCTATTGGTCAATTGGTTGATTTTTGGCATTTGTGCATGTGGCTAACACCAAAGGGCCTTTCCATAACATATCTTCACGACTTATGGTCCTGTTTGTGTATGACTTAATGTGCTCACAGGTAATTGTTGTAGGGTTTCTACGTCCAACAGATCGTCATTAGATGATAATAAAAACAATAACAATCCTTAAAACTTAATGTCAAAAGACAACTACAAAAAAGTACTCCTTCTGCTTCATAATTTGTCTCGTTCCAAACATTTCCAACAGATCTCTAACCAGCAACACTTCGGAGTGAGTGATAAATATCAACTCTGCTTTTTCCATCATAAAAATTCAGCATATTGAAACAACTCATCCTCTCACTCTTAATCCCATTTATATCTGTAAATCTTTAAGGGTCATCAGTGTGAGATGGAAACTGTTTAAAATCAACTTATCACAGCACTTTTTAATGCATAATGAGGGATGGATGATTATCTCAAATTGTGCTCCGGTGTGATAGATTCACTCCTTTCCTGTTTATCTACAGTATATACATCATGTGTACAGCACTCTGGGATAAATACCATCTGATCTTGATACCTCAAGATGGTTCTAGGAATCTTAGAAAAATGAGTTAGAGAAAATATGATGTGTAAATGCTTTTTTTTCTCTACCCCCAACAATTTCTTAACCAGAGATGATTTCTGTGAATTTTTGTGTTGGACAAATATTGAAGTTTGAACCTTATAGTTGGGAATTTTAATTGTTTTGACTTTCCTTTCTCCTCCTCTGGAGCCTCTCTAATCAGTGTTGTACACTACAGATGATAAGTAGATGACTTAGAGTCACAGATTAGATAAAACGTGCAGCTCAGAGTGTCATGTCAAACTTATCTGCAGATGGGAATGTGCAGGAGACGAGATGGAGAAGGAGTTATTTTTACATTTTACTGAATGTGAAATATTTTTTAATGACATTTAGTTTTGCTCAATCAAAACACTGTTAGTGGTTCTCCTGTCACTGATATCTGACAGTGACAAACAGCATTCAGAGCTCGACTACCTTTCATCCACTTATGAGACTTGTGTTTTTGACAGAGTTGTTGTCGGCTGAAGAGGGTCTTTTGTTTGCAGCAGATCGCCGCCTCCAAAGGGGTGCAGCGGGCCACTGGGCCACAGTGTGTGTGTGTATGTGTGTGTGTGCGTGCGTGTGCGTACACGTCTTACTTCACAACAATCACCCTCTACATACTCACATGCCTGCTCTCGTCAGCCTCCTACCCAGGTCACATGAGCAGGGCCTCAAGTCAACCTGATCCACCGAGATCCCTGCTCACATGGGGCCTGTTAGAAGCCCACACCTTGACATGTCATGTCACTGCCCCCACCTCGTATGTTCAGAGATAAAGGTGATCAGTCATTACAGCAACACTCCAGCTGTAATTGTGTAACACTGCTGGAGAGATAAGAGTTAATTTAACAACTTTGGATTAGTGTCCGTCCCTGAACTCTGGCACAAACATATCACATAAAAACTCA
>RPOG01004490.1:0-43921 GCA_008086565.1 Thalassoma bifasciatum | reverse complement strand
AAATTAAGTGAGGTGATCAGCTGCACATGTAATTGTCGTGTTACATGGGATTTATGTATAGTGTTACAGTTACAGAGTAAAATAAGGCTCCAGCCTAGCACTGTGGTAGATTAACCCTCTGGTTTGTGTGAATTCCCTGTCCCTAGTTTGTAAATAGAAAATCAATGTGCGACAGAAACGTAGGATGACTTTTTTTTTTTCTTGGTAACAGCCACATTTCTTTATAAAAAATGAAAAACATTTTTAACTTAAAAAGTCAGTGTTTCTCACTCAGCTGGCGTCAGTCAGAGCCCACTGAAGAGTCATTTTAAGATTCCTGTATTCACCCCCTCCCTCCATCACGTTTGTGCACTGTCTCCTGAAAGAATGTACATAATATGATTGTGCCATGTATTCACAGAAGGTCTCATTCCTGCATATTAAATGTTAATACAATTCTGTTAATAAATAAGATGAAGAAACAGATAAAGTTCCTGGGAAATGTTTGATAATGAGGGAACACTTTGGTGAAGAGTTCTTACTTACAGGGATTGTATGTCTACTTTTTATTCCTGCAACCAGCGACAGGTGCGTCTGAAAGTGTCATTGGTTTAAGTCGTCCGTCTGTCTTACAGTTTGTGGTATCTCAGGAGAATCTAGAGGGAGTATCTGCAAACTTTGCACTGTTACCAAGTTGGGATGAAGACAAACAGCTATCAGTCTGTGAGGGCTGTCGAAGCTTCAGGGTTTAACCATGAGAGGAAAACAGGTACTTGATCCATGTTCTCTCCAAAGACAGATTATTAACTACTTTAATTCTACAGAACGCTTAAGCTGAATATCTAGGTGAAGTCCACAGCTTTTGAAATTGGCTTAGTTTATATTTTCTCTCTTTTCAGGTGCTGACTATTAAAAAATGTACATAAAGGCCAGTGAACATAAAGGCAAGAACATATTAATTACAGTTTTAATGGTTTAAGGGTGCTGTGACTCACATCTACATAATTATGATGTGATTCCATTTTTTCTACAAATGAGCCTATTATTTTATCAGAGAAAACTGGGATCATCTGACAAGTCACAAAGCAGCAAGTAAGAAAAGCTTAAAAGGAAATTCACCCCTGTGGTCTCTTTGCACCTTTTTGTATTCAACCCATCATATTTTTCATTGACTTTTTGTTTCTCTTTTTTATTTTTATTTACTACCCCTATTCACACTGATTACACAGATGTAAACCTTAATCTTTGGAGTATTTGTGATAAGCCTGCTCTGGTACACTGGTATAAATATTGTGGGTGAGTGGGCTAAACAGTGAAACCTGAGCGGCTTTTACGAAAACAAAAGCTTCACAAACTGTAACAAACAGATTTCCTAGAAGTTACATTACACCTGTTTCCTGGTTTATGTTGGCTCAAATAAATCTCACACACTCCAGTCTGGATTAAGATTTTTGTTACAGTAATGTTGGGAAAGCGTGAATAGCCTGCTCTCCTCATAAACCCATCTTATTAAGTTCTCCAAACTGGGTCAGGAGTTCATTTGGGTTTTCTTTCCCTCTTTACACCAGACGGCGCTTTAACCCAAACCAAATCAGATTTTCTTTTTGATTTCTTTGAGAATCTCTTCACATATATGGCACAGAGGTTGCACTGGGACAGAGGAGCAGAGGGGTGGGCTTATGTATCGACATCAGGGTTAACCCCTGACTGTATGGGATTAAGAAAATCCCCCAGATTACCTGTGTAACGCTCTGTTGTCTGCATCATGAGGGGCTGTGCCTCCTTCACGTGCTGGGATAAAGGTGATGCCTCCTTCACGTGCTGGGAAAAAGGTGATGCCTCCTTCACGTGCTGGGAAAAAGGTGATGAAGGGATCTTAAGACCCCCACTCACTCGTGCTCAGACTCCCGGACACATTCCTCATAGTGTCTCTGACTGCACTTAACTCCCCTAAGTATGTGAGTGTGTGAAGGGTGTAAGTGTGTGAGTCCTGTCTACGTCCACTTCTTCCCCTGTAAACGTATGCAGAGTTCTGAGTAGTTCAAAGCCATGAGAAAAAAATCCCTCTGTGTTTTATGAAAGCTTGATTTGGCTTAGATATCATTAGCATTCTTTGCAGACTTAGTGCACAGTAATAATCGCAACGTGCATTATGCTGGAAGGAGTCAGGTGCTTCTCAGTACAGTGAGGGAGGAGGGGGGAAGAGAGGGAGAAGAGGCTGAAAACTCACCCTCAGCTCGTGTTGTAGAGTCTGTTACATAAACTATTCTGGCAACACAGGAGAAATGTGAGTTTTTGTGCTCGTATTTCATCTGTTTACACATCCTCCACGTGATATTCCAGTAGAAAGAATCAGTTCAACACATTCCTAACCTTTTATTATAAGCCTGAACTTTATTCTGCTAGGCCCCCCTTTCTGAATTTCTCAATCAGCCTCTTACTACGAGCAATCCAAGGGCCAAATCAGACATTTCTCAAGTGAGAGGGTTTTTACCAACCCTCTCCACCAGCACTCTCTACCTCTGCTGTAAGAAAAGAGTTGAATGAGGTTTTGTTCAATGATACATTTGAACAGGATGTCTTTAATATCTGTAATGCTTTGTTGGTTTTTAAAGTAAAACACATTTTCAGTTCTAAAAACTATGTTCAGGATATAAAATAAATTCATATTGTCTCCAATATCTATAACATGGCTTCACACTTGGAATACACAAACTCAAATCCTCTGGCAGAGTTTTGGTTATTTTTCGGCTCTTTACGAGCTTTCTTTGATTGGCTGTGGTCTTGATTCATTTAAAGGGTTGGAAAAGCAGCAAAAATCAGGATAAACCAACATAAAAACAATTGCACACATTATATTATAGTTTATATTATATATTATATTATAATGTGTTTAAGTGTTTTCAAGATGTCATTAAAAGATATTCAGTCTTCAGAGTTAAAATGTATGGGATGGATAGTAGACATTTGTTGGATCCACTGTTAGATTTTAATGCAGGAGCTGAAAGGATAAGGTTGAGGATTTATGTCAAATAAACCAAATTAATTCCAAAGAAGACATGTGGAACTGCGGGCTCTTAAAATACACTTTGTTTAGGTTTATTGGCGTTGACCATCAGATTTGACCTGATTAAAAGTTTAAATAATCTCAAATAAAAATAGGATCAAATTGAAAGGGGCATTTCGATTGCAGGCAGCTGAGAGTTGGGAAGTTATAAGTGATTGTCTCAGAAAAATTAGAAAAGCAGGGATAAAAAGTCCTGCTGGATTTAAACTGATGATATCTCAAGAGATTTGTTTTATTTACAGTTAGAATCAAATTGCCAGCAAAAAACCCGAACACGTTTAAAAAATTTTTTTTTTCTTGAATCAATGCAGAAGCTAGTAAAGTAAAAGTAGTAAAAAAAACGCAATCCGAAAATTAGTATTTACACTGGAACCAAGTTTGTAACCTTGTGTACACAGTGATGTTAACATATTTTGGCCAATTTTTTGTTCAAAATTATACATAGATGTTAAATGAACATCATAAGCTGTTAAAAGATTGATTTCCTGGATGAGTCAAAAGTTACGAGTTGCTAAAATTGTTTGAATTTCTCTCAAATAAATAATAAAAAAAAGTATCAAAAAATGGCGTTCAAACTTTGATTTTTAGGTTTTCCCCTGATTTAAATGTGCTAAAGTGAAGTTGCTTCTTGGTGACTACTTTGAGTTGTTGCTCAAAAACTATTTCTTTAACCCATCAAAAAGGAGCCAATTATAATGTTGTATTTGTAACAAGAAGCTTCTCTAGTTCTGTCAATGACACGATGAAAGTGCTGCACAGTGAAGTGATGTGGTCTAGATTGTGCTCCATGAGGATCACTTTTGTGCAGGGGGCTCAGGTTCAAATCCAGCCTGTGGCCTCTTAACTATATGTCACGCTCCACTCTTGCCCTATTTCCTGCCCTATTTGCTATCTTCTCCCATCTGATTTGCATAAAGGCATAAAAAGCTCCAGAAATAACTCAGAAACGATTTGTTACAAGCTATCATGCAGCTGCCTTTATAACGGTTTGGACTGGTGTTTAGATATTTAGTTATTAGTCATTAAACATGTCGACAGAGAGGTCGCAGGCCACAGTGTAGTCACAGAGAGACAAAGCTACAGACAGAGAGCAGGCAACTCTGTGTGTGTGTGTGTGTGTGTGTGTGTGTGTGTGTGTGTGTGTGTGTGTGTGTGTGTGTGTGTGTGTGTGCACAGCAGCATGTGACTACATGTGAGAGGTAGACAAAAGAGCGTGATGATCTGGTGTCTGCAACTTTCGAACAGCATTTCCTTTCTTTTACTCAGCTGCCTTTAATCTGCTCTGTAAATCAGTGCAGTATCTCACAGATACACAGATAACAAGTGAAAGTGTGAACAAGAAAATGAATCCAAAGCTGAGCTGTAGACACCTGCAAGTTATCCTAAACAGACATAAAAGACTGAGTCATGGGTGCAGAATAACTCATATGATTAAAGTATGCATGGATATGGCCTGAGTAATGAGGTGCAATGAACCGTAATCATCATTGTTAACCCTGGAAAGGTATGAGCGGGGGAACCAGGAATCAACTGCACAGGCTTTACTTAGAGTTCTGTTGAGGAGGCTTTTAAACTTATGAGCAGTGACTTCAAAGCTTCTCAAATCAGTGTCTACATTTTTTTTGTTGCGGTTTAGGTACTTTTTGATTTTTGTATGGTTATATTCTCTGTTCTCAACAATCACACATTGCATTTCTGTGTCCTACTTACAGGGGAGCAGTGGAAAAATGTGCTGTGGTCTGATGAGTCCATATTTCAAACTGGTTTCGGAAATCATGGATGTTGTGTCCTCCAGGCCAAAGAGGAAAAGAACAATCCTGATTGTTATCAGCCCAAGATGGTATGGGGGTGTGTTAGCGCCCATGGCATCATGGGTAACTGTCACATCTGTGGAGGCAACATCAATGCTGAAAGGTACATACAAGGTTTGGAGCAACACATGCTTCACTCTAAGCCATGTCTTTTTCAGGGATGTTCCTGTTTATTTCAGCAAGACAGTGAAACCAAGACACATTCTGCACCTGCTACAACAGTGTGGCTTCGTAGTAAAAGAGTGCAGGTACTAGACAGACCTGCCTGCTGTCCAGACCTGTCACCCATGGAAAATGTAGAACATTATGAAGCACAAAATTTGACAGCAGAGACCTCAGACTTTTGAACAACTGAAGTTGTCCATCAGCAAGAAAGTGAAAGAATTCCAGCTCCGAAGCTTCAACAATTAGTGTCCTCAGTTCACAAACACTTATTGAGTGTTATTAGAAGGAAAGGTGATGTAACACAGTGGGAAACATGAACCTGTCCCAACTTTTTAGGAGTGTGTTACAGGCATTTAAGTGAAAATAAGTGAATATTTGCAAGAAAAAAAGTTTACCAGTATATCTTGTCTTTGTAGTGTATTCAATTAAATTGGTTAAACAGGGTTTGCAAATCATTGTATTCTTGTTTATTTATGTTTTACACAATGTCCCAATTTTATTGTGATTTAGGTCGTAGAAGAATAGAGGTGTTACAATCAATTACAGGGCTGGCAGATCTGCACTCACATTTTTTCACCCCTTATGTAATCAGTTGGCAGGTAGTCATGATCAAATTGTGTTGGAGTAAAAGCGATTAGTAGTGAGTAACTCATTCATTAAGTGGCTCAGAGTTCGTAGTGGCAGTCGTAAAACTTCCTTGATGCCTCTGGCTCACATTCCTCCCCACTATATTGTTCATGTGATGTCCCTGTTCTCTTGCTTGCAGGACCAGGGTGTCTCCCCCTCTGGACATCACACTTTATGTAGATTTCATGCTGTGGTGTTGCAGACAATGCTCAGTCCAGACCAGGTGACTCCATGTGCTCCATGGGAAACATTGTCCTCACTAATTTCTCAGAATGGAGAAAGTTGTGGTGGTATTTCATTTTAATTACTCAAACCTTATTTTGGAGGAGAGTTAATGGAAGAATATTTTTGGCCCTGATTTTGTTCAGTTCAGTGGATGGATAATTTTTGATGGTGGGAAGGTTTTAGTGGTTGGAGCCTCTAATTACTTAGGTCCTGTTAGTCTGGTTCACTGACTTTACTCCTGAATTGCAGCATGTTAAAATCCTGATCTGCTCACTAATGTTGGGTCAGAGAGAATAAATGAAAGATAAATTTATGTTTTAACTGTAGCACCAAAAATGGCACACAGTTTACACCTCTCTGTGATGCATTGTTTTACAATCAAAAGGGATGCTGGATTTTTAGATTTTTACAGCAGAAAACCCTGAAAGATCATATGTTCATGTATCCTTTTCTGCTCTTGGACCCAGTTCTTTTTCCAAATGCACCTTTTCTGTCCGCCCATGTGTGCAGGCGCATGTGTCTGTCCTTGAAATACAAGCAGAGCACATTTTTGGCTATAAGACTATTAGTCCTGGCCTGAGGTGCTTTTTTTGGACCTCTACCCTCATTGATTCATCATGTTACCTCCATGAGGCCCTAATAACTAGATGGTTTTAACATCGTTTTTTTGGATCGTGCCCCTTGACCTCCAAACTTCTTAAGTCCTAAGTCCAGCTTAACTGGCTTACTAAACTCTCTTCTATGCTTCATCGATACACACACGCAAATATTCTACTTTGAGCATTTTTATCATAATGCAGAAACTTTTTCAACCATTTATACTTAAAAAGTTCTTGATTTTAAAAGAAAGACTCTGTTTTTTTATTCTTTGTGTCATACAATTCAGTAAAATATAATGAAATTTAGGGTTTGTTTACAGCAGGCACATTAAATGCATTATGTCCGATAATCTAGATTGAAACAAAACAACAAAACAACAAAACACCAACAACAAACAGGGAGAAATCCTTCAAAGTCATCTTTGTTGCCCCCTAAAAAGAGGCATGGAGTTCAAAGATTTGAGAAGCTTTTCTGGGTCTGACCTTTTGACCTTCTTACACCTTAAATCTGTGAAGTTGACTCACCCTGCTGAAGGGAATCAGGCTTTAAATGTGACACCTCTTTCTTCAGGTGAAATTCGGGATCATGAGTATAAGTACCCCCTCCAGGGAAATCTTACTGATCTGAGTGCTCTGATACCTTTACATTAACATCTCTGTTTCACATTTTATGCCAAAATCTGTTTCAAAAAAGGGGAGAGTGCCCACAATATGAGACTTAAATTGTACTCATTTAGCTTCCTGAACTGTTCATTCACAGGTTCGTTTGTAGTGTACTAGTACAGGGGTGGGGGTGGGCTAATCAGCTTGGAGAGTTTGGCTGTAGAAATGGGAGAGAATGATTGAATTGGAAAGTTTTCTGCTGTGGGGAGAGAACTGTGCCACTCCCCCCCTCCTCACAACCCAGAGTGCTCAGCAACATCTCCCTCCTTCGCTGGGGAGCACAGGAAAGGAGAAGAAAAGGAACTCTGCCTCTCTCGTCTTCAAAGTCTAATATTTCAAAAAATAAAATCCCAGCATTGGTACCAAACATCGGCATTACTTCAGACGTGTTGGAATGAATAACTTGTGATATTTGCTGTTGGATATTCGTCTTTTTACACTACAAATTATCTCCATCCCCATCCCTGTCATTGTATTTGTCATCACCATCATCATCATATAGACTGACTTCCATCTCATCCTCAAAGGTAAGCCTGATCGCTTTCATTTCTTTTTATTTCTAGAATAAAAATTTGAAATTATTTTAAAGTGAAGGTTTGCTTGCTTGAGGTATTTTACAACATACCGTGTGTGATGGATTTACACAACAGCCGCACAGTAGTGGGCTTTGTTTGACGGGCTTTAGGCATTATGGCCTAATACTGCTTTACAGTACCACACAAGCTTGGCAAAAATCCCTTTCATACCTCATACATTAAAAGGTTTGTAGTTTATATATGTTATGTAAAACATATTTACCCACAAAACCGGATACTGTAGATAGAAATGCTGAAAGAAAAAAACATCCTCAACCTTTGACTGATTTTGTCTTTTACCTGTTAAGATACATTTGTCTTGAATCTGTCAATGCTGTAACATCTGTGGGAAGAGGGTGGAAAAATTAAGAAAACAGTATTTGTCGGCTCGTCTCACAGCCCACAGGCAGGATGTCATATATAAAGGCTGATATTGTTCCATGTTGAAGCATATTACAAGAATTGGACAAGGCTATTATGAGGCGTAACCAAACAGCAGCCAGCTGTCAATGATATTATTTGCAATGCAAGAAGAACCAAGGATTGATTATGCTGAGCGAAATGAATTTTTTTAATGCTATAAATGAAAATGTTTATAATAGACTTTCTACAAAAAGTGGATCTGCTTCAATCTCTAAAGCTGCTCATCACAATTATCAGTATACTTTTTTCCTGAAAGGATTGTCCTCAGGAGCTTTTCTTTCTTTGAAATGTTAGGAGGAGTTGTTTCAAACTTTTTTTTGCTGCTGCTTTACAGGACTACAGCACAGCTCCTGAAAGAGGTTATTATCACAGAGAGCTCAAATGTCACATGTGAGTTCCTGTTGCCTTTCATGTGAGCAATAATCCCACAGAATTCATGCAGCCTTTGTGTTGGCAAGTACCTCATGTCTGCTGAAGCTGACCTCATCCACTGACCTCATGCTGCAAATCACTCAGCTGTTATAATACATGTTGGCTTTACTCTGTGTAACCATCTGAAATCAGGTCTGATAGCTCATATTTACAGCAGCGAGCTCACTCAAACTATGATCGTCAGATGTGGGTGTTTTACAGCCTGTGGCTCAATCAGATCATTGGGATTCTGCCTCTCAGCTGTACAATAGAGCTCCTTGTTCCTTTTTACCCCAGGATAGGGAAGTAAATGCATCTGATTTAACAAATAAAACAGGGTATGGGTGTGATGCAAAAGTTACTGCATCATAAATCCACTTGATGAGGAAATTTATGAACATCAGAAAAAGGTGATGCAAACACACTATGTGAATCTAAAATATACGTAAAGAGATTCAGTGTGATAAAACTCCAAAGCTGTAGATTCATACTGAGAATAGTCCCTCGTTTTTGATGCACTACATGACACTAAGGGTTACACTTAGTCGTGGTGAAAAGATAATGTATCTTTGTCTGGGATCAAAGATACGCAACAGCAGGGGGGGCAAGGGGCTTAGACTTGGCACGGCTGGTGTGACACGGCCTTCTCTGGCCACAACTCTGTGCTAGTGAGCTCGTCTATCCAGTGGGTTGGTGTTGGTAGAACTGAGACCCAGCGCCTGTGGGTGGGGGGCTCTTTGGGTATCCTGTGGGGTCTTGTTTTCTTGGTGGGCTTTGGTACAGGATCTTTGGGCTTGGGGCTCAGCATGGTGGATGGCTGCTTGTGGGGTGCCGCTCTGTGTGGGGAGGCAGGGGGCGCCCCCCAGCTTTCTAGTGGTGATCTCCTGCTCTCTTACGAGACTTAGCTCCACTGGGGGGAAGGGCAGGCTCTCACCCTTGCCATTGAATGCCTACAACCCATCTGATCTCCTTCCACCTGTCTGCCACTCCTTCATATGGTCGGTGGAGGGGCAGGGGTGGAGCCAGACTATAGTGGAGAGGGGGAGCACAGTGTGGTACAACAACTAAATCAGGGGGGCCACCTAAAAGCAACAAAAATGTTCTTCTCCAAGTAGACCATTAAGTATTTACAATAGCTTGCCATAGATCAAACACAAGAAAGTGTTTTCATGTCTTCATCATGTGCTTAAATGCTACATTAGTTTTCATACCCAACAGCTGCTCATGTGTAAAAAGTTACAAATGGCTGGGCTCTAACTAACCGTCTGTTTCAATGGACACGTCTGCCCTTGTTTTCTGTCATCCCTAAAACCGAGGAGTAACATGCTCAGCAAGAGCAACACTATTTATGGCATGGTTGATTTTCCCAATTTCTGACATTACCAGAATTTAAATGACCAAAGTCATCAAATTGACACACATCTGGTTTATACCTGAGTGAAGAAAATTCACTTTAAGTTCATGTTTAGCATGGACAGTAATACGAGTTGAGATGATCTCATGTCTCTGTGGTGTAACTGCACAATGACCCAAGTTTCAGACCACTTCGGTTCAACAGTCGGCTTAACGTGGACTTGATCACAGAAAAGATGAGACTCAGAGCTGGTGCAACAGGTCACTAGACAATATGTTGTGTTTTTTTTCCTGTTTTTCCCTGTTTATTTTCACAGTATCAATACAGCAAACTCCTTCGAGTGTTGAAACTCTGTGAGAAGAGTTGATCACAACAAACTTGGCGTAAAACGACAGGTAGAGGCACTCACTGCCTGGCTTTAAAACAGAAAACATGGGGAAAAGCTTCTCTAGATTCATCTTGACTCACCTCACTTTTACCTGGGAGTCAATGGCAAGGTTGGGGACAAAGCGATAAAAATCACAAGTTAGTTTGGTTTTATGAAACTCATCAAGCAGTTTCCATAGTTAATGTGTCTACTGTTTTTTCTGCCAGGACTTTGTTCCTTGAAATAGTGTGATAATACCATACATGGGGCTCTACATTATCATGTTATATGGTGCAGTCGATTATGCTCTCAATCAGTCAGTTAGTAATCACGTTTTATTGTTTAACCTAACCTATTTTGACTTTCCAGTTGATCTAAACTCTTTCTCTTTACCCTCTAGAGGTCTCACCATGTACTTGGAGAACAAAAGCAACCTGGATATCGAATTATCTCAAAATCCAACCCAAGGTCCTCAGGGCAGGAGTAGCCTGAGGTCCCCAGAAGCCGTTGCAGGAAACTTTGAGGAGTTACTTCTACTGCAAGGATTCTCAGAGAGGAGAGAAACCCAGAAACTGCAGTCGGCAGGTCTGCCTACGGGACAGTGCGCCATCCATAATGATGGATTTCTTCCTGTTCGACAAGAAGATGGGTAAGCCTGCAGAAATTGTGCATGTGGCCCCTACTGGTGGTTTATTAACAAGGTCATTCTGTAGCTGCATTTTCAGGGTTGGATTTGAGATATTATTGAGGGAAAACCTGCTGTGAAGATTCATACCAGGGAGCCACATGTCTGTGAAGGACCTCCAGCTGAATAAATCAGTACAGTGGTTCAAGTCCAGATGAAAATAATATCATATATATTGCACATCCAATGAATAAACATTACCTACCTGGTGTGTTTCAAACTAAAATATACCAGAAGTCAGAAACACTGTCTGTGTCTGTGTAATGAGATGCTTAAGAATTGTTGACAGAGCATTGGTTGGTTGGTTGGCTTTCAACAACCAGGGATGAGAGGGTGTTTTTATGGCTTGTTCATCCTCTCAAACCTCGCTCTGCCTCTCTACATTATTGTGGTTTGGGGCTACAGGTTTGTGACAAAGCAGATTATGCACTGATGACTCACACAAATGAGGAAAATGTATTGCTTCAGCTGCTTCATGGAGCATTCGATGGGTTTTGTCAGATACTCGTTGAATTCAGAGTCAGTTACATTTTTAAAATGTTTGTTGTGAAACGTCACCATTTCAATATCCAAACCAAAGTCTTTCCACTGTTACAACCTGAATATCTGTTCTTATTTATTCTTAAATACATCACGGCACTACAGCTGGACACATCTGAAGTGCTGAGATGCTTCAATCTGGAATAGGAAGTGTCGATGTTGCAAATATTTCTTTATGTATTTAGCTATGATTTAGACAATAATGGATCTTTATTGGACAAGAATTTATTTCATGAGCCTGGAGACACATTTTCCTTCCCCCTACTAGTTTCTTAATTTTCAATATTTATTTGCATGAAGGAGTATCACTTCACATTATTTTTATAATTGAAGACAATTAGCCTGTTAACAGAGTGGTGCATTTGAGGACAGGCTGTTTTTAGGGCCTGTCTCCACTGAGGGCAATGTTTTGAACTGTGAGCACTTGTAACCTGCTCTTAAAGCACTTTTCAGCAGCGTTTACTGTTTCCAGGTTTCTAAAGTTGCTTTGACTACTTCTGCCTCCCTTAGTATTAACTATATTTACTCGATTTGAAATCCTTGCACTGTTGTTGACAAAGCTGACATTGAATGTAATGAGGATGGTTTGCATTAAGGATGATTAAAGCTGCCAAGATTGACCGGATTTGTTATTGTACAGAAAACAAGCATAAGAGAACACAGGCCCTCGGGGCCAAGGCAAAAACTGAGCTTAAAAGAAACTGATTAGATCTGTTTGTCTCTGTATTTGTAAGTACGGATTAAAAAAAAAAAACAGAAAATAAAAGAGGTGCAGTCCAAAAGTTATAAAGTAAACCCACATATTGATGATAATTTTAAGATAAAAGAGTTAGTGTTACGAATGCAAGTTTCTGCTGCCCCTAAGTGGCTCAAAACATATTTTCTGAACATGTTTATGGGAACTTTTAACTTTTGAGCTTGAAATTACCAAGAGTCTTTGTGCTACTACTTTTTTGTGTTCTAGTTCAGAGAAAGATAAGCTCTCAGTCTTGTATGTCAGTGGGCTTTACTGAGTAAAGTCGTGACCGTTTGAACAGCACGTGCAGAATAATGTTATACATGCCCTGTTGGTTTAATCTTCCAGGGATTATAAAGCTGTACCTGGAAAACACTGGAATTCTTGTGAAGTAGTAACATTCACAGACACGGAAACTGTGTCTGTGGGTGTGTATCTCAGTCAGACAGGAGGGGGCTAATCTCAAGCCTGTGGCTATGACGTATTTGGGATTAAAGTGTGGAAGTTTTTGCAGATGAAATGAGTGCTTGGCTAACTCAACGTGGGCTCCTGACAGCAGCATTTCAAACTTTTAAAAATCTTTTTAAATGCTTGACATTTTAAGTTAATCTCGCAAACAAATAAACAAAGTCAAAGGTGCGCATGAAGGCAGCTGTACTGCAAATCCTGGGCCAATCATAATCCTCCCTGATGGTATTTCATGGTAGATAATCACAGCATTGTGGACACAATTGTCCTGACCAAATCTCTGACTCAATTAGAGAAATACAGCCCCAAACTTGCAAGGAACCTGTAGCGTGCTTCCCTGTTGCCTTTAGACACTCATTATGGGGATGCTCTCCAGCCCTTGGGCAAACAAACTGCCTCCAGGTCAATTTAAAATTTTGACTCATCAGTTCAGAACACCTGCTGCCATTTTTCTGCACCCCAGTTCCTGTGTTTTGGTTCAGAGTTGAGTCCCTCTCTCTTATTTCCATCTCAGGAGTTTGGCTTTTTGTCTGCATCTCTTACACAAAGGCCTCTTAAGGCTGGACTTCTTTGGTCAGGAGATGGATGCACCTGGGTCCCACTGGTTCCTGCCAGGTCTGAGCTGATGGCACTGATGAACATCATCTTTTTTCTCTGAAGAGCTTGGAAAGCAAATAATGAAAGCCCGTTATGAAACCTTTGTCTGGGCAAGACCGAGTATTAGTCAGTGCATTAGTAGTAGTAGACCAACGAACCCCCTGAGTGCAAGTGTGCCAAGAATAATTGATGCTGGGTCGTCCCACCAAATATTGATTTGTTAAGATTTTTGTCTGCTAAGGCATACCCTTTTTTTCTACTCTTGAAAGCTTTTTTATTGTTAGTATTTTTCACACCTGCTTAAAACTGTTGCACAGCACTGTTTTGATATTTTACTTTGATGTCACTTTAGGCTTTTTGGGCTTTAATAAAAGGATCAGAGGAGTAGATAAGTGTTTGTATCTAGAGTTACACTAAGACTTTGTGAAAAGAAATTGATCAGAAAATGAGGAAATTGAGCATGAGGTGGGTGAATTAAGTTTTATTTCGTAATGTTTGACTTCAGTAAATCGTACAACGAAGGCTAAGAGAGAGTTCAGACCTGCTGCTGTGAAGCATAGTTATTGATAACGGAGAAACACAAGCTACAAACGCTCAGGAAGAGGAACAGGAAGCATAAATTACACGTATGACCATTACTTTGACAGAGGGGAGCTCATTGGGCTGGAGAAAAGTTTCTCACCTGTTCACCTGCAGGATGTTGTTTCCTGTAATAGAAGTGGTGAGGCTGCACGGCTGTACTCAATACCCACACATGATTGGTTGTGACATTTCTGTGATATTTTTCTGGCTGAAAGAATGCTGCAGCAGTAGTGGCTGTCAGGTTGTCGATTTGGCAGCTTTAATAGTGGCGTATGTGATTTTTCTCCAATACACTTTTTGTCAGATTCAGGGAATTTCTCCTCACGGTCCACTGGCTGAGCAATCTGTGTGTGTGTGCACTGAAAAAAATGATCCGTGGAGAAGGAAAGGAAAAGAAGCTGGGAGCAGACTGAACAAGTGGATTCCTGCCATAGTCAAGAAAAATAATAATAAAGAACATAGCACAGGTGTAGGTGAAATGTGAAAGGAGTCACTGAAAGCTAAATATCTGTAGAAAGCAATTCACTTTGTAGGTGTGCTCGGGTTGGCCGATAAGTTTAGGCACATTGTTTTAATTTCACAGCCCACAGCTTGCTGTCTTTGTTCTTTCTGCCGACTTTCAGCTTCATTTGTCAGCTTTGGAAAAGCTTTGAAAACCCTCTGTCAGGGGAAGACAGTTCATGTTTCTTGAAAAGGTTTTGAAGTTTTGCTGAAGTATCCTGTAATTCTGTAAATACCTGAAGCATTATCTCCAACGATGATCAGAAATGGCCAGACTGGGTCAAAACCTATGTCTAGACCACAGGTGCCTTATTTTTGAGGTTTTTTAGTTTGAAAGAAGAACACCAGAAGGGATCTGCTGTCCTTGGATCTGCACCAACTCATCTTGCCTTTTTGCTCAATTGAACACAACCCCCTGTTCCTGAGCTATAGTTGGAAGATCCTCCTTATTTACAGGACTAATATTTCATAAACAAATTGTGGCAGTTTGGTGTCTCAATTCCATGTATCTCGTTTAAACGGGCAATATTTCTGAGTGCGACATCTCATCAACACCTCAGCAGTGATGACGTGTTGTGAAAGATTTTGCTTATGCAGCTCAACAATTCAACCACGTTCAAAGGAATACAGCTTTTTAGCCTTTGACATGAGGAGGTCATGACAGTGTGAAAACCTGACAGAAAATAATGTTGAATCTGCAATTTTGTGCAGATTTTGTCTTTTAAAGGCTGTGGTCTTAAACTTTTGATCAGTTGATGAACAGACTGTTTCACTATAATTGTTGTTTTCAATAAATTGCTGAGTCTTCTCTCACTCCCACCCCTGCTTTTTGTATTTATAAATTTAACTTATAACTTTTTCAGATCCAACTGTGCAAAGCGTATATATGTGCAAGTTTTCAAGTGGTCTTAAAACTTTGATCAGGTGTGTACCTCGGTCCATCCCTTTTTTTTTTAACTGCTCCTTCCTAAGGGTGCTGTTCACATGACAACAGTCTTAGGATGAAAGGCAAAGGTATTGTTGCATTTTGGCCTCTTATTTACACAGAAAAGGCCTTTTTTCGTGATTTTTTTCACTGCATTATTGTGTTGTCAAGTGAAATGTTGAGAAACATTGTGTAAACGGGACCCTATGTGTCAAAGTTTTGCACAATTCGATTACGTACATGCGTAACTATTTTCCCCTTACCCTGTCCATTTCCAGTCTCCTTTTTAGTATGATCAGACCTAAAAGATTGTTTCTCACACCAACCAATAAGAGCAATTAAACAAGTATGAAGTTGTTGAAATTCGATGCATTTTGTGACTATTTTGGACATTTACTCCATGAGGCTTGCAGCATGTGGATGTATGTCATGTCACTTTTTTAGAAGCCAGCACTCACTGTTTGTGTTTATAATAACTACTTCTATTTGTTCACCACGAAAGCAAAAGTGTTTTTCAAGTACCCCACACATCAAAGTTAGCTCTCATTCTTGTACAACATTTCTTAAGACTTGTCCTAAATTCATCCTGACCTCAGCAAGGACAAAAAGACTTAAGTCCAAACAGGGGAGGAACATGACATCCGCCAAAACTATTAAACACAACCAAAGATATTTGTCTGACTCCTTTGATACAAAAACCCAAATAAATTATGATATCATACTATTAGGAGACTTTTTTTTATTGCACCAACAGGCACTCAAATTAAAGTGGCAGACTGAAAAGATGGCTGTTTGAATATCTTTCACAGACTCCTCTTAGAAGTCAGAGCGTGCAATCACCGAGCTGTAACGTATCTCAGGGACAGGCTCAGAGTCATTTCAGGGTAAGAGGAGGGAAGAAAGCACTTGTAGACATGCAGTAAATCTCTTTATAGTTGTATAAGAGATTCCAAAGAGGATTAATGTGGCAGACTCTGCTAATGTAATCTACTCCTCAATTCAACACTCTCACCACAGCCATTGATTCACAGCACCCAACTGTCTGCAGCGTGTTCAGTAATGCCCTCTAGACGTGTAAGACAACAACAGCATCAACAACAGAAGTTAAGAATTATAAATCACTGAATTATCTCCAGCACAGTACAATTACCTCACATTGATGCATTAATTAACCTAGAACACTCATGGACAAATAATTACTGTAAACAAAACTGCCTGTCTTTGTGTAAATACGTGAACAGATTGTGTGCAAGCACCCAGCCCTTTTCACGGGCAGATAGTAGAAACCCTTCAAGATTATGAGATTAGCCATGGGGGACCTCTAATTTTCTGAAAGATTTCCATCTCATAGTTTTAGCTCAGGGGGCTGCTATTCCATTATATAACAATTCTCATGATGTCTCTGCTGTCGTCACAGTAATTGCTGAGATGACAGTGGGCTTGATGAAAAGGTAGATTGGTGTTTTTGGTGAGGCAAAAAATAACCAAAGTGCTGCTGTGGTTATGCTTTTAGTCGGATTTAGGGTAAGAGTGATCAATCAGAGATCTTTGCAATCGATGTGTGAATGCGTGTGAGTGTGTGGCTTTAAAATACAGAAGTAAAGAGATAAAGACAGAGTGGAGATGTCTGTGTGTGTGTGTGTGTATGTGTGTGTGCGCACACAGATATGATTGTTGGTTGAGACCCAGCTGTGAGGCTCCTGACAGAGGCCGCCTACAGGTGCCTTGGGGATACAGTACAGCAGCAGGGTGACAAAAGATGCTTTAATGATCCCCTCAGGTGTCCAGTCACCAGCTGCTCACCCGCCTCTCTGCCACCTCTGGGTTACAAAGGGTCTAGAAAATCTCTCGAACCAGTGACTGACAGCTGTGTGCAGTGGCAGCTGTGGGCTTTGGGGTCAGAGCACCCATGCTTTTGAAAGATGAAAATGCAGCTCTGTTTGATTTCCATTTAATTTTACTCAATTTCATCTCTCCCTGCAGGCACAATTTTGGCATGTTTAATATGTTCAGAGGAAAATCGTCTCCATCCAACCTTTCAGAGAGCTCGCCGCTGCTGAGGTTCTCTCAAGATGAGAGGTGGGTAATCAGTGCGCTTCAGATTGCTCATTTGGTATTGAGCCCCAAGTTATTCAGTATTATCTGTTATTAAATACAATAACACGACCTGGAATCGTTATATGGTAGAGCTGTGCAACTAATTGCAAATTAAATGAAATTTCTTTAAGGCCTGCTGCAATATTCTAATAGCAGAAGGTGCAATATTTCTTTAACCTCGTATGTGTCAGAATACCAGATAATTTTTTTTGCAGTAGATGTTTTATGCTCTACAGCTGTGAACCCAAACCTGCTTAACCAAGGAGCCAAATTGTAGAAGACTACTTTTGCGAGAGCAACAACCTTAGTTGTGAAAAGTGCCCAAAATAGCAAGAGGTAATAAAAAAAAACAAGTTTAAGGTGGCAACAATGATCAAAAAGCAGCATAAATGGGTGAGAAGGGGAAAAAAATGGGAGAAAACTTTTAAAAATAGTCAGAAATAGAAAACCTTAAATTTGAGGTTTTATCATCTGTAAGCCACAATCATTATCATTTCAAGGGATAAAGGCTTGAAATAATTCACTCCATGTGTAAAGAGTCTACAAATATCTGGGTTTCACCGTCTGAAATGAGCGACCAAAATGATTTCACTTTTTCATGATATTCTCATTTGTTGAGATGTACCTGTATGCAAATGGTGTTTCTTTCGAGGATACTTTTTTTTCTTACAAAAATCCACTTTTCTCCTTTATGTATTTGTTTTTCTTCTTCAAAACAAGAACAGTAATAAACAGAATAATCTCCTTCAATATAGCAGTTGACATCAACAACACAAGATGGGGAACCTAAAAAATAATCACACAATACATTGCAACTGCAATTTAAGGAAAAGTGATTGCAAGTGGATTCTTTTTGCAAATGCTGCAGCCTTATTACATAGTATGATTAAAAAAAGAGCCATTTATCTACACTATAATTATTAGACAACTCGCAAAATTCCCTATGAAGTAATGAGACCTCCCTGCATTCATTTTTATTTCAGTATAGTGTGTAAAAAAGATGTTGTACTGGCTGTCTGAAGATGTTGTCATCCCTCTCCTGTTTTCTTTTCACTGTTCCTTTACCAGATACAGTTTCTTAGAGTAGCAATCTTTAAAATCTCAGTATTTTACCTTTGGCTACATGGTTGGCTGTATATGGTGATTATAGGTGTATTTGTGGACATCTCTCCAACAGAAATTCTCACATCAAACCAGTATTATCTCAACTGTTTTAATCCAAACTGCTGCAGAGTGTTTGTGAATCAAAGCAGGACTATACAGCTTCACAAACTGATCTTATGATCAGGCCTCCTTTTTCTGGCTAGAATAGCTGGAACGACACAAACTTCAAAAAAGTGCATGATCTTTAAGACAGAATTCTTTTTACATTTCATCATTTTCTGTGATAGAAATTCAGATTAGTATACACACAGTTCAGCTTTGTACGTCTTCACACAACATTTCTGACACTGACTTCAAAGTCATTGTGTGCACAACAAATGTAATGGTTTCACATGATTCTTGTCTTAAACAGATATTTTGTTTCTGTGCAGAAACATTTTCAATTTAGGGGCTTGCTTCGACAGCTGGTGTCCTCAAGACCAGTTTATTTATTTTATTTCACTGCAGCTGTAGTTCTATGTGTCCCAGTGTCTGACAGGGATTATTCTTTTTTCAGTATTACCTACATGACCCTGCATGAACCCAGCTTTGTGGAGGGGGAAGGGGAGCCCTGGGATAACGGCCCTCTGGACCTGGAGAGGAGGTATCGATTGGGCAGCGAGGTAAACAGCCTGTCCCTGTCCCGATCCGGCTCCTCAGACAAGGATCCTATTGACAACATCAACTTCAGGCTCACCAGTAGTATAAAGTAAGATCCTTTGAACTGATCCTGTGTGGTTGATGCTTCTGAGCCTCTTTTTTATTTGAGCCTCTATCTATGAAGTGATGCCTACCTCTAAAAAAGGAGAAATAATTGAATTACATTCTCTGTTCTGTTGTTTCAGATGCTGCCTAAGAGTCTCCAGAATTGCCACCATCTTCACTGTACTTGTTCTCTGCAGTGTAAGTGAAGTAAATTACTTATACCAATGATATAAATGGGCATAGAAGTGTAATACAGGGGAGGGACAATCTGACACTGAAACAAATAAACATTTGTTCCTTGGTGAGAAACTACAGAGATAATCAAAAACATTTATAGGGCTTTTGAAGATCAATATGGTTATGTTTATGGTCCAATGTGGTTCAATACGGGTGGTATTGCATCATAAAATCAAAATGTAATGCAGGTCAACTATTTATTTAAATCAGAACTTGTCATTTTAGGAAGTTTACAACCAAAAATGACACAAAAGAAATCACACTGAACTTTTCATTTTGTCCTAGGAAACATAAAGATCAGTTGCTTGCTCTTTAAGGGTGATGATCATCACTTTGTTTTCATTGACATTTAAGTAGCACCTTTAAGCTTTTTCATGATTTGTCTTTCCTCAGTGCTGTTTAATTGTACGAAACACTTTTTAACCCAAAAGTTATTAAACATAAACATGACATCTTGTTAAGTTAGCTTTACTGACCTGTTACCTGCATAGGCTTGATTAGAACAACAGTCAGGGATTAAAACGAGAAACTGTCCTCATGTTTGTCTGAAAATTATTGAGCCAGGCTGGAAACAGTCACAAGCACAATCGACGGTCTGAACAACTTACAGTCTCTGTGTTGTACAGGATGTTTGAAGTCGCTTATCAGTCCAGCTTCACTCTGAATAGATGATGTGTTGTTGTTTTTCTTTCAGCTGTTCTTCAGCATGTACCCAGATCGAAATAATCCCTGGAGGATGCTGGCAGTCTCTTCAACAGAGAGTTTCTGTATCCTTCTCCATGTATAGTCTCCAGAATGTATAACAGTCCAGCAGGTCTTTAATCATCATGGAGTGGGTCAGAGCATTAAGTATGTTCATTTTACTTCGAGTATGAGGGCACGCAGACCTTGTGAAGTGTCGTCATTGAGCTTTAATCAGAGTGAATGTAGTAAAGGAAAAGAAGGTAAGAGCCTTTCCTGAGAGGAGAATAAGGAGTCATGACTACAGGATTTGTTTTCTTGAGACACGCTCAAGGGGAAGGACTCTGTTTCTTATTTGAGAATACACAGAAATGAAATTACCTATTCATCTTTTAAGGCATTCAATCAGTTGGAAAAAGTTAAAATAAAAATCATTGTGCTGTGTCCTGAGCCAGCACAGCAATCATCTTAAAACACTTTGTTCTGCTCTTCTGTCAGAGAACTGAACACAAAATATCCAAATATTTTTTCCTTAATGTTCCTTGTAACACAGCAATGAACGTGACAGATTTTCGAGATAACGCAATGCTAAAGCTGCAGGTTGGAGGGCCTTTCACAGGAGGGGTGATTGACTTCGCCCGGCAGGAGTTCATCCTGATCCAGGTGGAGCAGTCTGAGCAGGTGGGGCAGCAGCGGCGGAGGCGGGCTCAGACGGTGAGGAGGGTCTACCCCATGTGATCGATTTCAATTCTATGCTGCATCATCTGTGAAGTGCTGGTTTGGCAAAAACAAACTCATTTATCTTCTGTTTTTTGTGAGCAGGTGGTGCATAACTGGACCATTCCTCTGCACAGTGAACGAAGTGACCAGATACTGTTGACAAAAACCTTTGCAATGCTCAGCAGGTACTCACTGCAATTATCCAAATATATCAAGTTTAGCATGATCATTGTCTTAGAAATGTAGCTCAGAGGAATGTATGAACCTTATTAAAGGGAGTTACATTTTATTGACACACGCTGACATGCTGGATCATAAAACAGAATAATCTTTTTTATATATCAGTACTTCATCTGGCTCATATAGCTGGATACTGGCAAGCATCTATCATTATGATACAAATGAACACACAGGGAATATGATGTGAACACAGCAACATATCACAACCATCAATTTTTCCTATGTTGACATCAGGGAAAAAAGAGCAAAGGTTGAAGAAAGACTTGAATGCTTTGGAGAAAGAATGGGTTTCAAGAATATAATGCAATCAACCCCATTTCATATATTTGACCTTTTTGCTACAACCTCCTCATTTTTTCTTGAATTAAGAGAAGACCACAGAGGATAAAACAACACAACAAAACATATTTTACCCTGAAGACATTCTCTTAAAGTTTTCATGAAAGATAAACCTGCTCATCAGTGTTGTCTCTTTTCCTGTGCAGCGACCCCATTTCCATCACAGTTCAAGCTTTTCTGCACGAGAACGAGGTTGTGCCGTTGTCTATGACCTATCAGTCTCTCTACGTCACCGTGGAGACACAGGTGGCCATCGCTGGAATCATCCTGGCCGGAGTTTATGTTCTCATCATCTTTGAGGTAATTTCACAAAAAAAAGATGAGTCTTTTTCTAATACAGTATCTGACATGGCAGGAACGGACAAAGGTTTAAATTTGAACCCTCACCTGCTAAGAAGGAAACTCCCAACTTAGAGCATTTTATGACGATTGAGCAGTTTTTGTTTAAAGTGCATGAACTGTTCTTGGAGTTGCTTTAGTTTTTTTGGGGCATGTTATTTTTTCCATCTGCAGGGGTTTCTTATTGATACATGTTTTTGTCTTTAAATGAGGTTTTGGATTTGCAACATTTTCTTTTAATGAAGGCACATCAAATGTCAGCTCTCGGAGCCAACTGTGGCCTGGGGTCTATTTTTATACAGCCCCCACCTTTCATCTTACAATGTGTTAATTGTTTATTACATTGTATTTCATGTATTAATCTATTTTTGCATACATTTACATTTACTGCCAAGTGCACCAATGAAACCAAAGAATATCTAGTGACATCTTGCTAAACCACATTTAGACTGTTCATTGGCTGCTTGTATAAAGCTGGAGCTCTGTACACTCTTTAGAAACTCAACAACTCTAACAGCTCAGGCCGGAGATGAATGTTTTTTTTTTTATCATGGTGTGAAAATGTGAGAGTTCAAAAAACACAGTAGAGGAAACAAAGCTGGATTAAGTTGATGGCATGTATCAAAAAAGGCAAAAAACATGATTGAAAGTTTTCTGAAAACAAAGTCTTTTTTTTTTTTAAATCCAAACCTTCTGTTAAACTTTTGAATGCAATGATGTATGTTAATATACAAACACGGGCTTTTTTCCATACCATAATTTACATGTGTGTTGTACATGTCAGATGATGGACTCAGCTAATCAACTTTAATAACTAGAAATGGCTTTAAAAACTTGTATCCCACTAAGAATTACAAATGACCGCAAAAGTTATATCCAGAAATACAAAGATACTCAGAAAGATAATTACCCTGACGGCAGTTACTCATTGTTTTTTTCCAGTTGACACTTTGTGATTTGGTGTTAATTAATGACTTTAAAGATATGAACCATTATGTCCCCCGCATATTTGCTGTCATAACTTTGATGTGTTGCTCACTAGCTTTTCAGATTCTGGTGTAGATTCTGGCTCCCTTGATATACAAGTGTTATTTTCATTTATTTCCAGTCAGTGTTTGGTTTTAATTAGATAGGCTAATCTCTCTGAGAGCAACAAGGTGTGAACCTGCTAATCTGAGCCTGCAGGGGCATCACGATGAAGTGAAAGTGAACAGTGGGCTGTGAGAGATGACAGCACAGTTACACTCGGCACACACTCCCATGTGTCAGCTCCGTTACTGACAGTCAGCCTGCAGAGGCTGTAATTGAAAGTGTGAGCGACTGTCTGTAAAGCAGGAGAGCATACAGTGCACAGCTATTCAGACATCAGCGAGATGTCATCAGACTTCAGCTCTGTCATTGAGTGCCTCAGTCTGCACAGGACGTTTATTTTTCTCCATTAAACTTTGGTTGAATAAGTGATCTTATTTTTAATGGGCACTTCAGTGAAACGTTCCCACAGAGGTCTAAAGTAAAAAATTGCTGCACAGTTTTTTGACAAAGGCTGAGGCAATTAAAGAGGATGCTTTTGTTCTCCTTGGTGCGTTATTTGAAAAGATCTGACAAAAAGATGCTTCAAGAAGTCAAAAGAACGTCCGGGCTTTTATTCAGCGTGAGTGACAGGAACCAGGTTAGCGCTGAGTCGCTTCACAAGGTCATATTGCTTTAAGGACAGCTGTTGAAAAATACAACAATTTTCTCCCTGCTCAAGTAAACCTACTAATATATGAACCTTGCATAATGTAAATGAAATACTGTGAGTTTGTTAAATGAAGATAATAATCACTTTTACTGGAGACAAGACAAGAGGCCACAGACAGCAACTTTTCAAAGAAGTGTTCATAAAGCAACATACGACACTTTACTGTAATTTAATACCATAACATGAGTGTTAGAGTAACAGCTCCTGTGTCTGACTGCTCATCCACGGTTATTATGAAGCTCAGTTTTTAAAATTAAGACGCATCACACATGAAAGCAGTGATGGAGGACAACAACTCAGAATGGCATGAGAGAATAATCTGTAATATCTTCTTTTTCATTTTTCTGTTTTATGTAGAAAATAAAGACAGACCATCAAAGACTGAACACAAAAAGACTTTAGACTCCTTTTTTCCTGTTCTTGCAGAAAATAATTGGGTTTTTAAAATGTCCTGAACAGTCTGAGACTCTGTGTACCGGCAATCAGGCTTTAATAATGTGCCAGGAAACAGCACCAACAGTAAACATAGACTTAAATACATCACCACCCATGGAAACAATGTAAATGAAGAAATTTACTCCTGAGAAATGTTTTCACAACTGCTTTGTATTCTCACTTTATACTCAGGCCACTTGTATAGCTTCACAGGAATTACAGTCATAACTCTTGTGGCTCCAGATTATTCATCTGAAGTGAAGATTATTTGAGATTAAAATAGGTTGCTGATACGTAAATGTAAAGACTGACTGTAAATATTATCACCCTCTGATTTCTATTAATTAAAATGGGAATAAATTGAGTTTTTCTTTTGTTTGCAGATTGTTCATCGCACCCTGGCTGCCATGCTTGGTTCTTTTGCAGCCCTGGCAGCTCTGGCTTTCATCGGTGATGTAAGTTTTCCTCTTCTTTTATTAGATATTACAAAGTAAATGGATGTAGCTCATCCCAAAGCTGTATTTATTTGTTGGACAGGAGATGACGATTTGATAGGGAATTTCAGGGAAGAGTAACCCCAGAATGAAATCAGAACAGTTCAGAATTGCATTGTCAGGAAATTCACATAAATAAAAGGGGAATAAATCAAATTTTTGATGTCCACTGTGCTCTTTAACCCTTGAACACTATCGCCTAAAATAGTTTCACCATCGCTAATGTTAGGTGTATTTCAACTGTTGTAAAATACACAGTAAAAGTACTTCTCATCAAAATATATTGAAGTAAACCAGAGCATATCAAAGTGAAGTACTTTTCCATATGCTGAGACTCATAAAATGAAAAAAAAAAAAAAAAGGGCTATCATTCGCAGACCCAAAAGTGAGGCTTCAAAAGTTGTGAAAAATCAGAGAGTCATCTATGAAAAATCCCAGAAGAATAGAAGAGTTGAGCTGTGAACTTTTTCTGTGGTTTAAACATTCCTTGGATGTAAGCCTTGTCCAGTGAAGGTATTTAAGAAAATTTTAATTTTTCCTTTCATAAATAATTGTAAAAATGTTCCCCCTTAAATACAAATGTGGGGTCAGTTAGGTTAAGTTTAAAGCTGCTGTGATGTTGTTTTTCCTTTTTAGTACAGAGGCTTTTTGCATCCTAAGTAACACTCAGGGCTGGAAACTCAAGTGTTCCTGAATACTGTTGCTCGGTTGAAGTAAAAGTTAAAAGTTTTACAAATTTAGGAAACCCAGATGTAGTCATAATTTCACAACTTGGCCACATTGAAAGTTAAAAAATCTTGTTTGATAAAATATCGTCTGCATTTTATTTGTGTTTTATGTCTTGTAATCAGTTTTTATCAAGGTTCTGATAATTCCTTAATGTTAGGAAATGAAAGAGACGTACCCGCATGTACAGTTTCATCAATTGTAGGTTTAAGTTGTATGAAGCCAGTGCAGCTCACATCAAAAATATGTGCCAAAAGAAAAAACAAACATGGAAAGAGAGGAGACATTCAGGGGAGACATTAAGGCAGTGGTTGAATATCTAATAAAGGATGTTAAAATTCTCCAGCAGTTTTCTAAAATCTAGTTTAAATGATTGCAATTGATCAATGTATCAAACAAAAATTTCTTCTTTTTTTTTCAACTGTTTTTCTCAAGAATCTGCTTGTTAATGAATCTAATTATATCTATTTGTTTTCTTTGTTCCTTGCACAGCGGCCGAGTCTGGTAACTGTGGTGGAGTGGATTGATTATGAGACACTGGCTCTTCTTTTTGGCATGGTCAGACATTTATCTGTTTTTCTGATTGCTTGGTTACTAACATATTTTTCAGGCAGAAAGGTCTCCTCATTCTCACTCCCTGTATAGTATATACTATATGACACTTTGAATCCACTTATATCGTTTTCTAACAGCCTTTTAAAACACTGACAGTGAACCTGTCTCTGTGGAGAAAAGTGAAACTGACGGTATAAAATCTTGTCTCCATGGAAACAAGTATGACCTGTCAAAAAAGGTATAAATTAGAAGGTGGCTTGACAGTTTCTTCTCAAGCCTATTCTAACTTTATAGCAGACGATTGACCTTCAAAGAAAGAAAAAAAAGATCTTTTTTTATTGACATAAAGGATAAGTATGATGGACCAGTAATACCTGAATTTCATGTTGAAGCATGACCAAAGATGGCAGCTTCTTTTAAAAACCACCTCCACCTTCAGCAGCTGCCTCTGAGAGTTTAGTCCTCGTTCTGCAGAACAGAGAAAAGGGAGTTTCTGGGATTATTCCAATCCTGGAGGCAATAGATTTTAAAGATTCCATGAAATAAATCTAAAACTCTAAACCCAATAACATGGTCGTTTTTGTAGAAGAAAAAATGCAAAGAACAGAAGAGTTTGTGATGGTTTGGGAATTTTCAAACGCTGCATCCCCAGCATTAAATGTTGAAACAGAAAAATGTATTTGTTCTCTGAGAATGTATGCTTTTTTAAATTTTTTTGAATTTGATACTAGCAACACACCTGAAAAACTTATGACTTGGGTCATGTTTACTATTGTGTTGCATCACCTTCCTTTAAAATAACAATCTGGGGAAAAGATGAGTTTGGAAAGATTAAAATGTCTTATTCTTCCTGACACAAGGTTGGGACTACATCCAGACCAGTAAAAAACATCTGAACTCTTCTACTACAGAGCCATACTGTTGTTATTCAACAGAATAAGGTTTGGCATTGTCATACAATTATATACTAGGTTTTCCTGAAAGTAAATGTTGAAAATGCAGCACATGTTGCTTGAAACGTGTTTACTGTGAAGCAGAATAGATGTGTAACACTGCAACATGACACTTTCTTTTTCTTTGAGTTTAAACAAAATATTCTCATAAAGTGCTTTACCACATCCTGATAAGTGATAAATCCAAGCATATATGGGGAGTTTTTACATCCTCAAGGAACAAAGGAGGATCTCTTCCCTCTGTTCTGCTCTTAGTCTGTACAAATGTAAGTAATGTTTGGGAAACAAACTCTTATTTTAGTCTTTTTACAGCCCGGTGTATCTATGGAGAGTATTTTCTGTGAAAAAGTAAAAAGCCTGTTTTCAGTTTGCATTTAACATTTTGTTTGACACTCTCCCAGCAGCAGCTGTTCATGAATTAGATAGATATAACTTCACAATATCCACTCTCTATGCTGATGGTTTTTTTTTGCCTTTGTAGAAAATACAGAGGCATAAATACCAACTCAAGACTGTTTCATAAGAGCCTCTAAAAGAAAAAAAAAACTTCTAAAAGCTTCAATGTGTGACTTAATGCAGTAACTGTGATGACCATCATCAATATCTCTGTAACTGGTGCCTAGTTGGTCAAATTTAATTGATATATTGTGACTAAGTTTCGTCATATTTCCTGCGTACATGGACTGATAAATTGCTTTATTTACATCAAGTTGTAATTACTGACTTATTTGACGTGTATCCATGTTTATTATCTCAATACTACATCTGTAACCCAGGTGCTTTTCTGGAAAAGTTCATTCATTTCAGAAGTTTCCATGACACTGAAATCCAGTGAACTTTACTTGTTTAGAATGATGTCTGTTTCATAAAGTTTTAGCCTATTCTGTTGTTTGGACTTGTTTGTTAAAGGACAAGGAGATCATGTTTCATCCTTCTCTAATCTGTACTGTAAATTATCAGCAGGCATCAGCTCCCCTTTTATTACTGCACCCTGAAATTTGCAGAAACTCCTCTGACTTTTATATGTAAGACATGAAATCTGGTCTTATTTCAGTCACAGGATGACAAACTTGTTTTCTCCTTTACAAAACTTTTGGAGTCTTTTTGAGCCCCATTTTCACTTTGCTCTCCTGCTTTAACATGAATTGTTTATTTAAAAGAAAATAATGGAAACTGACTGAAACAGAATGTATCTATAAAAAATCCCCACAAAGTTTTCACTCTGAAACATTTTGCTTAGTCATAACCATCTCTGATGTGTTCACCATCTTTCTGCCTGCTGTGATTTTTAAAAATATCAAGATGACATATGTAGATGTTATATAAGGTATGATATATATTAATATATTTTGTTTACATAAATATGTCCCTTTTTTTTCTTCCAGATGGTTTTGGTGGCCATTTTCTCTGAGACTGGCTTCTTTGATTATTGTGCTGTGAAGGTGGGTGTGCTGCATGATGGGTAAACTAACACAAAAAATAACAGAATCAGTGAAACCTGACACGACAGTTTCCATATTTCATAAATCAGCGATGTTTGTTAGTATGAAGCATCGACTGACAACTCTTAGATATTAGCTGAAGTCAGACTTAAAGCCTTTTCTTAAATTAGCACTGATAGATGACAGCGTTGTTTTTTCATGTTGACCTATCTGACATGAGAAAGATCTGAAAACACTTTTAAGATGCCTTAACAAGTTTTGATGCCTGTGTTTACATCCTGACTCAACGGGAGAGCAAAAGGAACAAGCTGACAAGACTGATGCTATACTGTCACCATGTCTCTTTGTATTTGCTTTTTTAATGAGGAAAACTTGCCTTTTCAGGCAGCACTTCTTAGATTACTTTTAGAAGTTATGAAAAAATATATTTATCCGAAAGATCTTTTCAAAGGTCTTTATTGACTGTTGTAAATTGTTGCAGCACACACTGATCAATCTTTTCCAGTCAAAGTACAATACAGTCAATCATATTTGCAGTATGTGAACTGCAGAACTATTTCTCTGTCACTTCTAATTAAAGATGGGCGCTCACTTGAATTGGCTCGTCTCCTTAGCAGACATGTCCCCATCTCCTCATTTCTTGACAGCTCAATATCTGACTGTCCCTCCCTGCAATTTAACAACGTCTTGTCTTCCCCGATCAGGGCCTTGTTCCCCGAAGAGTAAAAAAATGATTGAAAATGAGGAATCTGTAGTTAAATGTGACATGGTTTATAATACATTCTATACATTTTTCATAATAACGTGAGTTTCTTTGACTTAGAATCTTGTGGTTGGTCTGACATCCATGACACACAAAACATCTGTTTCCTGTATTGAGCCAAATAGTGTAATTGTTTAGAAATCTGGTCAGCTCTAACTTTTGCATACATAAACTTTATCAGTGTCATACTGTTTTTTTAAATTTTTTAAATTTTTTAAATTTTTGGTGTGCTTTTTTTTTCAATCCATGGCCACATGCCCATCACCTCATTGAAATAAATGACTGAGACAACACAAATACAGATTGCAAAAGATCTGGGCAGAAAGACTGTTTAAACCCCCACATGTTTTTTTCTTTTGGTGATATCTTCTTCACATAGGACTTAAGTTAGTTTTTAGTGAGCTCTGTAAGTGTCATAAACATCAAACCCTGTGCAGCTTAAGAACTCAAAAATGAGCGATGAAGAGATTTTTATTTTATTACATAATGTGGCGTAAGTGGACACTGGAGGAAATGTAGTTTAGCGCTTCCTTACAGGTTTTTTCTTTCAATACTGGAAGTTGACACTTTGTTATGTTGGAGTCCAAGGTCAGACAGCCAATCAAAACACAAAGATAGCAAGAGAGCCAGTGTGTTACAGAGAGAGACAACTGACAGTGAAGGTCATGTAGCAGTCCAGTGGTGCACATTTTATACAGAAAGCAGACATGTTTATTCAAATTAACACCCAGTTTAATAAAGAACAGACATGATTGGACCAAAGTTTGTATTTTCCCCAAATTCAAATAAAATAGCTTTGCCTGCTTTAGCCGTAACATTACCAGTGTGTGGTTTCTTAAAAATCTTACTGTATGTGCTCATGAAAAGGACACAATGTGGCTTTGAATCCAAAATCCACATCCCTGCTCTTATGCTCTTCAAAGCTCAACAATGTGAAAATGCATAGTCCTCATGAGCTCTGCACCTGAAAGTCAGAGTGTTGGCAGATCAGGTCCACTGAGACTCGTCAAGGTTGCATGCAAGTGTAGGAAGGGAAACAGTTTTTTCATGCATTTAGGACCAATAATTTATTTTATTCCAGCTTCTGCTGGTGTTCTGCTGTTGATCCATGTCCATCCTATAAATAATACACATCCACGTTAGTCTCTTACTGTAAAGCAAAAGGTATCTCACCATCCACTCTGTGCAAGGTCAGGTTTCCTACCTTCAGTTTCAATCCTGAACACTCGCCATGGATGGTGGAGGGGGTTGAATGCCTTTCGTCCTTCAGGTGCCGAGGCACTCAGACCTGGAGAACAGAGGGATTATGCAGGCTCATGAATTTTAAGTGTGAGTTGGACGAGGGCAGGTAGTCAAATTAAAATACCTCCCTTGAGAGAAGCTCGGACACGTTGTACTATGGCATTCACAGAGCGGCCGTCCTGAGCTCAAGAGTAAATCAGGGCTCAATTCTAAATCAATAAAGTGCCTTTTTCAAGTTACTTTCATGTGCATCTGATTAACTAATGTTATATTTTACTGTTGGGTAATTTGACTCAGCTAACTGTGTTCCCCCAAACTGGGAACTATAAAAATCTTCCTCTTTATTGTTTTTCATGTTGCCAAAACAAGCAACTAAATGTAACTTCTCTCTGCAGGCCTACCAGTTATCAAGAGGAAGAGTGTGGCCCATGATCATCATCCTCTGTCTCATTGCTGCCATTCTCTCTGCTTTCCTCGACAATGTGACCACCATGATGCTCTTCACCCCTGTCACTATACGGTACAGTACACACCTGCTGCCTTTTTATACTCCTGCTGCGTGTATCTGCTTGTTTTGAGCAGCGTTCGGTACATGAAGCAAAAGCTGTCAATAAATCTAATGAAAAAACTTGGTAACACTTTGGAAAGATTAGGAAACCAACAGATTATTCACTTGTCAAATAATAGAAATAATATTAAACTACTAATTAGTTTCAGGAGAAAGTATGATTTATTAAACATAATACCTCTCTGATGGAAACAGAGTAAAATTATCCTGCAAGGAGATTTCAAAAAGGCAGATAACTTTCCCATAAGAGGCTCCAATGATTGACTTGTTTCCTCTTCATGTTTAAGGATTACTCATACGCCTGGTCTTGAAAAAGAACAAAAAAAAACTTGATTTGCAAATAAATATAGAAAAACAAGTTTGTTAACTTTTTGGAGTTTCACTCATTGCCTTTTAGCTATTTACATAACAACTCTTCAATATGAATATTTGGAGAACAAATACCTTGAGTTTGTGACAGTGTTCAGCAAAGACATTTTTGAGAGAAATAAAGCAAAAAAATTAATGAAAAAGACATACTCTTAACTGTTTATTCTTTTTTTTTACTTGAAGAAAAATAAGAACAGTATTTCATTTATATAGCACCTTTAAAAAGAGCTTAACATTTGAGTCCAAGAATGAAGTAACCATGATGAAAATAATACCAGCAGTTACACAGTGCAAAGGTGAAACCTGATTACCTCAAGCTGCACACTAAACTCTAAACTACATCCTATTCTGATATCAATAGTAGTACAAAATACAGAAAGAAGAATTTTGTTGCTTTCCTTTTCTTTACTCAAAAGATGGCAATCAAATAAGCCATTTCAATGTAAAGGATACTCGAAACCTAGAAAGGCAGATTGGTCCAGCAGAGCCACTTCTAACACTTTTCCCCTTCATGAAGTCTCAATCATAGCTTTAAAGAAACTGTGGTGTACCATTAAGGAAAATTAACCCTGTATGGGGGCCGCTTTGATTGGTTTAGCTCAGCTGGCAGGGGGGGTGCTAACAGACATGAAAATGAGCTGCAAAGTAGCGTAGAAACGGCAAGATATTGATTGCGATGAAGGTCTTCATGCAGAAACACCCACTAACCCTATAATCAATAGAAAATGGTCTCACCTTGAATATTTCAGCAGGACGATAGAAAAACATTTCTTGCATGCAGTACACTGGGAAAACATCACCTAAGGTCTTGCTTGTTGTGAAAAACGCAACAACAGAGAACCCTCACATTTTAGCATGTAAAATACCAAATTCAGAAAGAATGAGACAAAATTTCTCTTTCACACCTTTGGAAAATGGTCTTCACAATTTCCAAGTCTTCACAGAGAGTATGACCCAAACAAGAGGTGATGTAACACAACCGTAAATAATAAGCTGTTCTGTCGGGCTGTATGACTTAGTGGAAACAGTGGAGCTCGTTGTTCCATGTCCTTATGCCAAGCTCAGCTGACTGAACGCTCTTTGTAGCTCCATATTTACTCTAAACAGCATTTCTGATCCTCTTTACTAATATATATTTTTAAATGATTTTTCCCTTTTTTAACACTGTGGTGCATAGTGGTCACTACGGTGAACACCTATTTAAAAGTTATTTACTCCTAAATTCAATGGTTCATGTGGTGGGAATTCATATTAGCCTGTGTCAGGATATTTTTATTCTTCTTAGGGTCTGAAAAATGTTTTCAATTTTTTTCCCCCAAACATATATATATTTTAAAAAGTTATCGACAAACATTTGAGGGTGAAAAAGCTTATAAACCATAAATTATTCAGTGCTAAAATGGATGAAAGAGAGTTAAAATGTTTCTCAAAACATTAAAAAAAGATATTCGTGAAATTACCCCCCCAAAAAAGAAGAAAAGAAGTCAAACAAAAAAAATGAGTCATATTTACATTAAGTTCACACTGTTTATGTTGAATGCTCGGTTAAAAATATTTGAAAAAAAAATGGAAAACTTTTTTTCATGCCTTAAGACGAATAAAAACATCCAAGGGAAAAATCGTGACAATGACTTGACTCCTGCATCAGAGGATTAAATGGCAGAACTGATTGATTCTAGCTTCCAAGTTAAAGTTCTGGCTTCAGTTAATGACTTTTGTCTGTTTTTTTCAGGTTACCACACTAACTACAAAATTACAACTTTTCTCTGAAAAGACTGAAATATCTTTAAATCAGGAAAAGAAGTGTTACATTGCTCTATTTTTTTCTGGTGTCCTGTCTCACAAACCAAGAGTTTGCATACCTCCACCTCCGACTCATCCCCGTCTCTATTTATGATCTTGAAAGGAGTCTAAACAGATTATTAGGTCTGTCTGTTGCCAGAAGGTCAGAATCGTGACAATATTTGACTTCACTAAAATTGTACTCCACATAAACAGAACTCAGATCCAGGATAAACTGTGCTCTAACCTGTTATCAGACAGCATGGGTGTATCCTCAACAGCACCATGTGAAAGGACCAATGCTTTTTAACTTCTAATATCCTTTTTTGTATGGCTGTATTGCTTTCTCCAACATGTCACCATCTAATCGCAGCTAAAGGGCTTTTCTGTCTCTATCTGATTTTGCAGGTTGTGTGAGGTGCTTAATCTAGACCCCAGACATGTCCTGATTGCAGAAGTAATCTTCACCAACATCGGAGGGGCTGCCACAGCTGTCGGTGATCCACCCAATGTGATTATAGTATCAAATCAGGACCTGCGCAGAGAAGTAAGCACTTTGACAGATCTCATGTCTTAACTTACTATAATGTAGTTTGAGAGATCAGCCCAGACTAATCTGACACATGAGCTGGACGCTGACTGTGGTTGACAAAATGCTACCCTGCCAGACAGAACCACTTCAGTACGCTCTTCATCTTTATCTTCATAACAGTGTTGTTTCAGGGTCAGGAAAGATAAAAGGTGAATGATGAGAAGGGAAAAATGTCATTTGAGCTGTATCTATTTATCCTCTTAACACTGATTATCTATTATTTCAGATAACTGTTTCTTTCCAGCTAAACAGTTTAGATGATTTTGCTTTGTAAGTTGATTTTCTGCAAAATAGTTCTCGGAAAGTTGCATTTTGTCTTGACTGATTTGTACCATGAGTAGCACAGTACAGAAAGTCAAGAGCACAGACTGGAAATACTCAGTGCCATTGTTTTTGACATAAATTGTTCTTTGGAAATGTTAGAACCAATTCTTGACAGATTGTTTAAAATGGTTAAAGTTGGTCTACAAAGGATACAGACTGTAACAACAGATCCCAATGTTGGAACAATGGTCTGAGTGCTTTGATACTGTTCCAGTCATTTGGAGTTTGGTAATCATAAAGATTGGTGCCAAACGTCCCGAGTTTATTTCTCATCAAGATTAAACATCGGCAGATGGATTTGGATGATTTTTGCATTTCTCATTAGTATCAGCATTGAAAGATACACAGTTGGGTCCACCGTTATATTTTTCCCTGTCATGATTTACAGTCAGGCGTCCACGGGCAGCTCTGTGTTGCTAAGAGACACTACAGTCCATGTGCAGACCATGCTTTGCTCCTCCCATGTTTGCAGACTGCAGATTGAAGCAACCAAAGTCAAATTTTACAACATATTCTAACTGTCTTTTCCATTCTGTTTTAGTATGAAACATAGTTCAATGAATGTTCCTTGTTATGAAAATTGGGACCCGTAACATTTGTTATCACTGTGTAGTTTTTATGATGTAAAGTGAGAAAACGAAAGCAGTGTCAGCCCCCAAAAAATCAGCAGCCTGTATCAGTCATGGCCTAAGGGTGATGAAGGTTAATCAGTGCCTGTATCTGCCCTAAAAAAAATCCATATGAGTTGATCCCTGATCTTGATGTTCTTTGAATCTCTCAAGTAGTTGTGGAAATCCGTTCATGCAAAATAGTGGTGTATTGTCAGCTAGTAGGGATGTAAAAGGGGTGTAGATAGGGGGGAGAATTGACTCAAACTTTAACCATGATGTAATTTTGTCAGGTTATTCGTTCTTCAGGTTTAGAAATGGATGAAGGTTACTGATGTCAGCATCTTCATTACTTTTATTTCTAGCCTTCTTTCCAAAAAGGTCAAGTTTCTACCTCCTTGGTACGACTGTTTTCCATAAAGTAATACTTCAGAGTCAGTAAGAATAAGAACACTGAACAAATACAGCCTATAATACTGAAACCAATTTGATTTGAAGGGTGCTTTTCCAGAGACTTGAGACATTGCAGCAAATGTAAGATGTTAAAGAAGGAAAAATGTTTGTTGGTGAGTCACATTCCAATAGCACATTGACCAAAACAGAAAAAAAATAAAAAAATAAGAGGCCTTCATGGACTTTAAGTAAGCCCTGACATTCACGACCTAGCACGGCCTTCACATAACATCAATCTTGAGTGTATAAACAGGTATTTACAGGTATGCCATTGGTATGCACAGAGTAAATGTTATCTCGTTTTTTTTTTTTCGTGTTCTACATGTGATATTTCTGCTCAGTAGAATCTCCGTCTGTTCATACACACCTGATCACGACCTTTGTTTGTGTTGATATGCAGCTGATGAACAGCGGTGCTGCGACAGCGAAACCAATTTATTGTTTTTTATGCTGCCGCTGTCATAAATCATAGGAATGCAAAATGTCAGAATAGCACAGAAAACCCCAGTGACACTTTCTTTTCTGTGTATCTGGGGAGTGTAACACAAGTCTCATATGGAGTTTCCCTGCTCATCTGTTTATAATATGTTTTGGTTATCATGAAGGTCATGTGTCATTGTCTGCATATCTTTGTTTGTTTGTTCTTGTAAGGATCAAATGAAGCCCCCCCCCCCCCCCCCCCCCCCCCCCCCCCCCCCCCCCCNGAAACCAATTTATTGTTTTTTATGCTGCCGCTGTCATAAATCATAGGAATGCAAAATGTCAGAATAGCACAGAAAACCCCAGTGACACTTTCTTTTCTGTGTATCTGGGGAGTGCAACACAAGTCTCATATGGAGTTTCCCTGCTCATCTGTTTATAATATGTTTTGGTTATCATGAAGGTCATGTGTCATTGTCTGTATATCTTTGTTTGTTTGTTCTTGTAAGGATCAAAAGAAGCCCCCCCCTCGTTTGATAGAGCTTCAAGGAAAAGTGTAGTATTTGGAAAACTGAAGAAACAGCAGTATTACAGGACAGATTTAACTGCCTATTTCTAAACAATGGCAGATCTAATTTTCTTTCTAAAAGGCTGCTGTTTCTGATTTTTTCCTCGATTTCTGAATAAGTGCATCCTCCCTTACAACACCCAGGCTCTTTGATTTAAGCTGGTGATACCAGGACTGACCTGATCAACTTTTTCTGGATAAATCAATCAGTTTGCAGGCTCATTAACAACATGACACAAATGTCAGAGCCTTAGATACATTATCACAAACTCCAGTTTCTGATGGTGTTTGGCAGCAGCATCCATGCAACATTGATCCTGAAGAAGCCAAAGATCTAACTTCTGTTTACCACAGAGATTAGCTGAGTGTCCAAAGTAATTAACTCAACCATATTGTTTTTTAACATCTAGGCCTTTAGGAGGATATTTACGGTCTTTTAAGGGCTGGAATTTTATTCCTCTCGGCTGAGCAACTCTTCCTCTGTTGCTTTTGTTGCTGGTTAAGTTTCTAGATATTGTCTCAAATCAGTGGTATCGAATGCAACTCAAAGGCTTCAGTCACTGTTTTTTCACTGCTGACAGTTTAGCCAAAGGGTTACTTATTCTTGTGTAATGCACCATCCTGTATTTGCTGTAATTGTTTAGTCTCTTCAAACCATATGTCTCTGAAAAGTTACTATAAGATGCCGTAAAGTGTTTTTTGTTGCTGTAATCTGACAAGATGTGTGTTCCTGCTTTCAACAACGTCCCATTCATCATGATTTTATTATGAGGTATGTACAGTTAGGGGAAGTCAGACAAGTGGTTCCACTAAGTCACATGCAAGTAAATGATTAAGGTAAGCTGATTGATCTAAATGACAAAAAATAAACAACAACAACAACAACAACAACAACAACTCGGGAATGCCCAGACATACTTACTTTGATCAGGTAGATTAAGATGACGGCTTCCCTTCTATAAAACACTGAACAAAGAAATACAGAATGAAGAAATAAGATTTAGAGTTACAGTTGGCATCTTTGCAACTCCCCCAGATGAGCTCTCACTTCAGAAACAAAAAAAAGTCAGATAGTTTATTGACTTTCAGCAAGTAAGCTTATCTTCATAGAGTCACACAGCATGGAAGACTGAAGCATCAGTCATAGTGTTGGTCTGCGCTCTAAGGATACACTTCAGGTTCCTGCTTTTTCAACTGGTATATATTAGATATCATAGGATTCATACATTATTTTAAGCACAACAGCAGCTCTCTGAGTCTCCTCTCGTAGTACATTTAAGTATTTCTGACGCCTCTGTGGTGTCTGCCTCCCCAGTGCCTTCCCCCTCCTCCAACATGACAAACACCTTTGACTGGTGTGGCTCTCATCACATATGAGGGGCATGCCCAGACACACTCAAGTCCCTGTCTTTGGGATTATAGTATGATTAAACATGTGAAGAAGACAGTGTCAGTGCTGATGCAATGCTGTATGGAAGTGTGTAACTGAACCCTTTCGTCCTTCTTCTCCAGAGCTGCACGTCGTACGTCACATTTTGAGTGATGGCTGAGACCAAAGTGTCTGTGCCACGGGCTCAGAGTGATGCAACTGTTTTTTCATGTACACAATTTGTTTGAAGCCACATAAAGTTAATATTTACCCTCAACTTTATAAAAATAATTTTATTTAAATTGACAGGCCAGCATTGTAAAATATTGGAGGCATGAATCCTGAAAAATAAGAAGGTGAAATTTTTAGAAATCTTTTGTAACCCTGAGAACACAATCAAAATATTAAGACTGTCAGTATTCAAATAATGAGTTATAAATTTTTGAGTTTCTGTACATTTGAACTTAGCTCACACATCTGATTCAAAGCTCGACATTCTGACTGGATTCAAGTCACTTTGACGTATTTGTTTCTTTTTTCCATTCATGGTCATGGTTGTCATCATGCTTCAATTTCCAAATTTCTGGTGTGATTCGAGATCATACGGTAAAGGTGAGGCCACTTTGAGACTTAAAAACTCAGATCTTGGCAATATAGTCAAAATATTTCAAGAAAAAAATATCTAAGTAAACATTGGAACTCTTTCATGTTAAAAAAATGCACTTAGTTTGAAATTAACCAGAAAAAAAAAAAATCAAATTCATTAAATAGAAGGAAGAAGTCTTTATAGAGGCTTTGGTTAGTCTAAAACAAGGGGCAACATCCTGATAAGAAAAATGAAGCCCATGTGGAAGTGCTAAAAGTTACTATTCGTTAAGAATCTTCTTGAGGCTGGCTGCAGAAAAACCAGAAACCACATATACATCAAGCCAAAAAAAACAGACTTTTATGGCAACAGAAAACCCATTTACAGTCTGGTTTCAGAAAAAAAAAAAAAACAGCTTTTGTCTGTCTCTAATTTTGCTATTGGTACACATTGTTGGGGGATGACTTTTTTTCTAACTCAACGGCTCAGAAGATATTAGGATCACTAGTTTTTTCCAGTCACAGGCCCACCTCAGCTAAGGTGACAGACAGGTGTCCTATAGCTGTTAGACAGGAAGCTCAAAACATGCATCATAACCAATATGGCCCCTGCTGTCGACTGGTGTCCTCTTTCTGCATCAGGAACAGTGACGTGGCAGAGACTACACCTATGTTTTTCTACAGCCCACGGTCTGAAAGTGGTATAAAATGAAGGGAGATATCAGAGGAGCGGCCAGCTGCCTGCAGTAAAATCAGAAACGTGCATCATGTTGTGGAGTTGTACTCACTGGTCGAGTACAGAAATATTCCAAGGCTGCCCATCAGCCTGCACTTCAGCACAGAGGATTCACTTCTTTTAAGCTCTCCTGAAAGTGATATGCATGTCAGTGTGTTGCTGATGTACTAACAGGATCAGTATTTTATTAGGAAGCTTATAATAAAGTTTAGTTAATAAATATTTCTGATCTTCAAGCAGGCTGCTAGCTGCTCTTATGAAACTTTATTCTCCAAGTTGTATCACTACATTATCAACAGCCTATTTCTTATTGAACTTAATCTCATAATGAAATATAAACAACTTGAATCCCTAATCTCTTTTTCCTTCCTCTCAGTAACTACATTCAGATGTCTATGGGTTCATTGAATGTTGACCTCTTCTGTTTACTCTGGTTTATTTCTGTTCTCTGTCTAGAAAAAGATTTCCCTCTACTGTTTCCAATCTGTATGCAGATTGTGACCAGTGTAAACAGCAGTTTGAACGTTTCACTGAGTGAATCTGAGCAGCCTGCCTGTCTGAAAAGGGCATTGACTGGTAGGCTTCTCTCATAACCTTCGCTCGTCTTATACTCTGAGGGGTAAAATGCTGCCGCACTAGAAGACATGACATTTCCCCGGCTGCTTGATGTGGCATCTGTTCGTGCCGGGTGACATTTTAGCCTTTGCGGGTGCAGCAGTATGTGGTCTCCTTCAGCGTACAGTCGCATCCTGCTTCACCCGGCTCCTGTGTCCGGCTGTCCAGTTTGTCTTGGCTTAGCCTCCCAGGTGACAGAACTGCGGGAACACAGCGGCAGCACGCTCATCCAGTCATGTCTGGCCTCTGATAAGGACAGCTTGTGTGGGCATGCATGGTTTGCTTGGCTGTGTGTTTGTTTGTTTGCATGCTTGCTTGTTTGTGTCGAGGGATTTTTTTGAGGGAGAATCCAGAAATAGAACAGCAGTTGGCTGTGAAGTGTGTGTTTAGGTGATTCTGCCCCCATAAGAGCGTCCTTGTATTTGATTTGTCATGGAGCAAGGTAGCATGGCGCATACAAAATCCCCAAAAACTCATTTGGGTTTGATTTCATTGAGGGACATTGGTGACTCTCCTTGCCAAATGGATCTTCTCCAACCGGTCAGAGGAGTGGTTGACATTGGCTCTAAAATATGGACACAACAGGGTTATAGTTGATGGCTGCAAACAGAAATACATTACAGCAGCAAACTCACAGACAAACTAGTGTGCTTTTGCTGTTTACTGTCGTGTTCTTTGCTTCTGAACACTCAGGGACACACACTGAGCACTGAATGACTAATACATGTATTGGCTGGTCTATACAGTATTAAAATGTTTTTGCAGACCATAGAAAGCAGAAAGTAGTGCTTTAGGAGATGAAATATGCATCATCATGTAGTTTGTCCTTCAGACTGTGCTCTGACTATGTCTACTTCTATATTTGGGGCACATGTTGCTAAGCAATACATGGCATGAACACTTGAACTTATGTGACAAAGAAAAGTATTGTTAGAGTGTCTGTAAGTGCACCTTTTGTATGGTAATACCACTGTATGATTACCGCTATATCCATAAAAACGGGTCTTTATTTCAGCCCAGTTTTATGACATTGACAATTATGGTGGTCACATTTATTTTTAACCATGTTTCTGCAAGACCCCATGAGCTGCAGCCGAGTTGACTGAAGTCCTACATCGAGTTAAAGCAGCTTGGTTGAGCAGTTGAGTTTTTTATTCCTGATTGATAAGTGGAAAACAGGCATGCATTTGACACACAACCACTTATTCAGATCCACAGTTATATGAGGTACTGAACTTGGGAAAAGTAACTCATATCTTAGTGTTAAACTTGACCGTATTCTGAAACCTGAACAGAGGACAACCTAACAGCCTCTTGATGATGCTGCAAAAATACCCTAAGATTTTCTAAATCAGCAAAGCAGTTTAAAAACCACACTATTTGAAATACTCTTTGTCTGTCTGAAGTGAAAATTTTCCACAGCATAAACAATTCCTCTCAACATGATTAAAAAAGAAAAAGAGCTGTAGCTCATTGCTTGAAAGTATATGTCTCTTGGGCAAAAATACAAAAAATGCCTTAAAATCTCAGTTAAAGATAAAGAAAAGAACAGACATAAATTCTTGTTTTATTTAGACTAATGTAAAAAATGGCCAGAAATTAAGTAAATATGATAAATAAATTGCGAGGTAGCATATCATTTTCTTATTTTCTTCAGCCTTTTTTTCTGTAAGACCCCGGTCAGACCATGTTTCTCTTTGATCTGAAAGAGAGAGAGGCCTGGGTCTTTGGTGTCATGACACTTGTGGCGTTCATGCTTCATATCAGAAGCTATGTTGGAATAATGCCAGTGGCTCAGTGCAGCGGTCATATTAATGGTCTGTAGAACAAGCTGAGCAAATCCCAGACATTTTAGGGAATTTTATAAAACCCCCTGGATATAATTTTACAACCAAAATGGAGGACATGCCCGGGCAAAAGAGGACGTTTAGCCACCCTAATTAAACCTGACGAATTCAATCCATCAGACAAATCCTAAATCACATTTCTCAGATTACAGCCCTTACAATCTGTGATTTCCTTCTCAGTGAAGTCACATCAGAGTCAAGAGTGATATCAGAGTCAAACATTGTTTCCTGGATGGGCTCAAGAATTCATTTTTACTGGGCTTGCTTGAGCATGAGTAGATGTTGTGAGCCCAGCAGGCTGCCCCAGGGGTCACAGCAGACTGACAGAGCAGCTCTCTGTAGGGAGATGAATAAAGCAGAGCTGTGCTGTATGACTGAAGAATGAGACAGATGACACGGTGATGGGATTATAGATTGTGTGACATGAAAGAGACCTTTGCATTATGTGTGCTGCACACTTGATGAGGTGTTCAAGATCTTTTGCACACTTAAGCTTGATTGAATACAGGATATGTGATAAATTTAGAGCTTTAAGGTCGTGTCTGGGAATATATTTATCTCTATCCTGTTGAAAGTTTCATGGTACCAGTCATTCTTTCCCCCTCATCCAGACTTACTGTATGTTGTGACTTGAGAAAACACAAATCCTGTAGAGGTCACTGTTAACCAGTTTTATTACTTTCACTTCCAGCGTTTTGTGTTGAAGTAATTACAAATAGAAAAGTTATAAATAAAGGAAAACTTACAGTCATACTAAAGTAAATCTTAAGGGTTTAATGCTGAGGCTCATAGTTAGTCAGATTGCTAAGAGACTGATGTGACCAAACACATTCATTTGTGTGTTATCATGTGTTGTGTTGCATTTTGGCAGACAGAGTGGAGGCTAAAGAGGTTTTTTATTATTATTTTTTGTATTTCTGAAACACATGACAATGAGTGTGAAATTCAGTTCAATATTTCATTGAAGGACACATTTCCAAAGATGTTTTCTATAAAATCTTGCTTATTATATGAACTCATCATGATCAAAGCCTGAGCCAGGGGCTGTGGTCATTTTTTTCCTCATACAGCATACAAGACATGCTCCATAACAAGTTACAGCTTGGCAGAAATGTAAAACCTCGAGGACACAATTATCATCACTCTTTTATGTGCAATGATCAAATTTGCTGGCCTTTTATTCCCCTTTCCTAAGGCGTCCCTCAATTATAAGCCTTTTATTGTAATGTCATGTAACATAATGTCACATTTCCTCTCTGAACACTTAGAATTTCTGTATTGAAGTGATACATCGTGGCTGTTCTCTCATTCATCTGTGTTTTCACAGGGAAAAAAAAACTTTCCTCTGCAGTGGTAACCTGTGTACTTAAAATGCAGGGATTAGAGATGCTGTGCTCTAGCACTTTATGTCCCGATACCTAAAGTGATACCAGGGCTTTGCTATCAGCCAATGGTGATATTGTGATACAGATTTGGATCAAATTGATCCAATTGATTGTATTGATTGATCGTTCTCTGAGGATGAGACTGAGAATTATGTTTTGAGTTTTCTGTCCCAAACAGCTTATCTGATAAAGATCACTGCATGCAAAGAATACTCATATTGATATATTAAGCTTTGACTGATGTTGACATTTTAATGTAGCTTACTTATTTATGTACAGACACTTTGCCTGCAGCCTTTTCCACAGCAGCATGTACAGTTTGCTTGCCTGTGTCTCAGATGCTCAGTTTCCTTGAACTCAGGCTGCGTGGATTGTCTCTGATGTCCATAACTTATTCACTGGTGATATGTATCCTATAAATCAGTGGTTTAAAACCTTTTCCAACTCAGGGCCCACGTTTATTTTTTGCAGCCCACCCCCTACCCCACAAATACGGAGAAAATTTGATGCGTTCTAAGAGCACACATTTTTTATTTAAGATTGAACATTAAGTACTGAACAGTTTTAACATTTAAATATTCTGTTTCTGTTTTATTGTTATTTAATTACACTCAAACCCCCCACCCCACAAAAATTACACTTTTTTGGAAATGATTTGATGACTCACTGGTAGCACTTTTGCAGCCCACCAGTGGGCCCCGCCCACAGTTTGGGGGTCACTGCTATGAAACCTCACTTTAAAAACCATCGGGGCGCGGATGGCCTAGTGGATATGGCTGCGCACCATGAGGTTTGCCCTCAAGCGGGCGGCCCGGGTTCGAGTCCGACCTGTGGCCCATTTCCCGCATGTCACTCCCCACTCTCTCTCCCCTTTCCGATGCCATCCACTGTCCTCCTCTATCCAATAAAGGCACAAAGGCCAAAAAAAAAAAAAAAAAAAAAAAAACCCCATCAGTTTCAGGTAAGTTTCCTCAAAAAGTGTCTGCTCAGAGAAAATAACCTTGGAAGATACAACAGATCTTAAAACTATGGTTTGTGTTTATAAACATTCCAGATTTCCAGAAGAACTTCTATGATTTGAACTCAAAACCACCTGTGCAAACAGTGGTAGCTTTTTAAAACATCCTTGGCCTTAATTAACAGATCTTCATATTCTGTTTTTTTTTCCACATAAATCCATGGGACCAAAAGTGTTGGTACTTTTGGTGAAGAAAGAGGACAGTTCAGAGGTTCTCCTCTCCGTTTCTTTTTTCAGAGCTGCACAGATCTCCTCTGCTAATGATAATCTTTCTTTCTCCTCTGCAAAGCTGATGACTTGGTAGTGTGGAGTTTATATCTAATGCGTTGCTATTCTTTGTCTTACAGGGGATTGATTTTGCCAGTTTCACAGGCTACATGTTTCTCGGAATCTGCCTCGTCCTTCTCACCTCATTTCCCTTCCTGCGGATGCTCTACTGGAACAAAAAACTCTACAACAAAGAGTCTATTGAAATAGTTGGTGAGTGGAGAATATTTTCATGTTCCGCCGAATTCTTTTCTCTATCGAAG
>RPOG01004489.1:20006-37895 GCA_008086565.1 Thalassoma bifasciatum | reverse complement strand
CTATTCTATTAATTGGTCAAAAACTACTGTACTGCCTATTAACTGTACTTTTCAAAATATCCCAGATATTAAACTACATTCAGGTAATATTAAATACTTAGGAATAAATATTTCCCCCAGTCTCTCTGATCTAATAAAGCTAAACTATGCCCAGCTCTTAAAAATAATTGAGGACGACCTCACACGGTGGAAATCCTTACCCATTTCACTTATGGGGAGAGTTGCTACCATAAAAATGATGGTTCTACCTAGAGTAAACTATTTATTCTCAATGATCCCCACAAAACCTCCTTCCACCTGGTTTAAGTTGTTAGACTCATACCACCGCGTATTAGTTTAAAAACTATACAAAAGACTAAAAACAACAGCGGTCTTGACCTGCCCAATTTTTACCACTATTTCTTAGCAAACAGATTGCAGTATATCTCAAAATGGCTAAACCCCAGCCTACTAGATGAACCATGGCGCGATATAGAACAAACACTTTGCAATGACCTTGTCATCTCTAATTTGCCATTTATTAGCTCAACTGTTAGACGTCATAAATGCTTTAAAAACATTAATATAAACTCCACTCTTACAGCTTGGTGGGAGTTTCTAAAACTAACCAATTCTTCAGTCATTCCGTGTAAACTTACACCCATCTGGAACAACCCTGACATCCTGCAAAATAAAAAAATGATTAACTTTGCACAGTGGAATGATAAAGGCATTAAGCATTTTGAACATATTATTCAAAACAGCAACTTCAAATCATTTGAGGAACTCATTGTACAATATGGAGTCAGTAGATCCAAATTTCTAGAGTACCAACAAATGAAATCTATAATAAGACAAAAATATAACTTCAACCAGCTGGATATACAACTGCCTATCAGGGTTGTAGAATTTATTAATCTCAGTGACACGAAATTGTTATCAAAAATATACAGATTACTGGTCAAGACAGAGGACTACATCTCACTTCCAACGCTAAAGTGGGAAGCAGATTTATCCAGTAGTTTCAATAATAACTTTTGGTCACAAATATGTCTAAATATCTTTAAAATTCAAATTTGCTGTTCATGTTCAGCAGCAGGTTGTTTGGTTCTCCTGATTGTTTTCATTTGTTGTTGTTGTGGTTGTTTTTTCTTCTCTCTCTATGCTTTCTTTTTCTGTCACTATCCCTCTTTTGTTTTCACCCTGGTCCGGTCAAGCAGTAACCTTTAAACATGGCAATGTACAGAAAAAAGAAATCACAAAACACTGATAAAAAATATCATTTAAAACTCAAGGTGAGCCTGATGCACAAACGGCAAAGTAAATGTGTTCTGCACAACACGGCAGCCAGACCATAATTCTGTTGTCATGATGCTGGACAGTACAAGTAAAAAAACAAACACAAAAAAAAAATGCTGTGACCAAATCAAACTGAAGTATAGAAGCAACCTCATGATGACACGTTTGAGTGAGGTCCAAATCTGATCCACCACAGATGCTTCATTATTAACTCAAAAGCCAATCACTACTTTTAGCCTCCAGCAGTGATCAGGAAGAAACCTGGCTCCTTACATGGAGCAGTTCAGCGTTACCTTCAGAGGTCCTATCTTCTGTAAAGATGACCAATCCGTAACAAGGAGAAAATGACCATCCAGGACAGTCCACTGGGTTATAAAATGCTGCTTGTCTGCGATGTTTCAGTTGGTTTTTGGTTTTCTGCAGGGCTCACAACTCACTTTGTTCAAATTTGCTGATTTTGAATAAAGTATTTTGGATTCATCTGACCAGTCTCCTCTGATGATTGGACTCCTTGTCTTCACCTTCCTCTTTTTGAGTAATTCAGCCTTGATATAAGAAGAAATAGATTAGTAAATTTAGACTTCAACATTCAAGACCTGACCTTCCTTCAAGACACCACACTTCAACATTAAAGAAGAAGATTTAACACAGTATTTAGGAACACCGTGACAGAACTGACACAGTATCAATACAGACTGTGTCTTAACTCAAAGGCTGCGGCCTCTGGACGATCCAGTCTTCATGGCCTGTGTGGACCACAGAGGCTGAACTGAACTGAGACGGTCTGGTCTACAGAGCATTTCCTGTTTGTGACACACAGCCCCGCCCTCGTTGCTTAGCAGCAGTTGAACATTGAGCAGGAGTAGAAATGGAGCCAGAAAGTTTGATGACTTGATGACTTATGTGTTTTGTTGGAGCTGGGGGTGTTTCACCACTGGTGCTGACTTGCTCTGTAGTGCAATATGATTTAAAGGTAGTTCTGTGTGAAAGATTTTAGCAGGGGTTAGTGACTTTTTTTCTCAACTGTTATTACCTTTACTCATATAGAGGGTCTGCATTGTTCTTGCGACACTAACAATATTTATACAAAAAAAACAAAAAAAACCCCAAACATTCATCTGCAAGTGACTGACAGGAAAGAGGTGAAAATACATTGTACCTTCATTTAGAATCCAGCTTGTAATAAATTCCCTCTAATTACTTGTTGTAAATATTTTCCTTCAGAAATATGTAAAACTCTTAATCTCATTTTCAAAAATTTATTATATTTTACTGATTTAAAAAATCTATCATAACCGAGAGAGAAGAAAAGTAAAAAAAAAAAAAAAAAAAAGATTGAGATGAAAGAGCCACGATATAAAACTTTATAAAGGCAAAAAATTAGTTGTGATTTAAGTGACGTTTGTAATGTAAACCTGATGGGTAACAGGCTCTACTTATACAATTGCTGTAAAAGCTTTGAAAAGCTTTTCAACAGCACAGATTCGAACACTTACAACAGAACTCCTCCAGGAGTCAATCAACTTTCATGCTGATGTGCAATGAACCCTGGGATACATGGGGCTGTGAAGGATTCACCAAACCTGTCTTTCACAGGACTTGAGAAAAAGATTCATCGACCTCATTTAGAGGAGCCTCTGAATTGAGATAATCTTCAACGCACCACTGTGATGTAACCGATCTACAAATTCAGCCTTCGAAGGATCAGACCCTGAATTTGGACACAGCCTAAAGTTTGGGTATTGTGCAGCAGCGCGTCATGAGGCCTCATCACCATAGTTGGGTATATAAATACATGTAACGTGACTAGTAGTTAAATTACTTTTGATGGGAACGAGTAGTGTAACGGCACTACTCCTAGATTGGTAGTTAAACTAGAGTTACAAATTAAACACTACGATCGTTACTTTTACAATTACTGCAAACAGATACTGTTGCGTTTGCCTGGACGTTTTAAAGGATGACAGGATGATGAGTGGACACAAGCTTCTAATAAACCGGTCATTGTCGGCCGTGACCACGCCGAACAAGACAGAAAAAAAATCTGTCTCTATCAGAAACTCCAGCTCCGAGTCAACCTCCTCCACTTCTGTCTATCTCACATACACACACACACACACACACACACACACACAGCCCCTCCCCTCTGCTTCGCTCATCCCTGCTCTCTTGGGTGCATTCACTGACTCTCAGAACAGTAGGAATTCAGAATATTAAGAACATCATGAGTAAATGGAACACTTTATAGGAACCTGAACTGTTACAATAATAAATAATATAAATGATTTCGGATTCGGCCCGACTGCAAAAAATTGAAAAATTAAAACGTCACGGCCGTATTGCAATGTTGTGGGTAATCAAAGTAGTGAGGTCTGCAGAAGTCTGCACCCCAAGCAGACTCTCTGGAAGTCTGCAGAAGGTCTGCTTGAGGCTGCTTGTGGACTGGATGAATTGTGGATCTGGACAAACCTCAGCACTCCCAGACTTCCCATGAACGCGCCCGCAGAGTCAGCGAGTTCGTAAGCGCGGTGAAGTCCAGAGATTTGGATTCAGCCAAAACAGTAAACAGCATGGAGGAAGACAGAGTCGAAGCAGATGTCTGTTTAAAGTTGTGTGTAAAGACACATTTTCTAGTTTCAGTTGCCTCAACGTTCAACAACAGACTAAAGTAAACAATGAGACAAATATTTTCTTGGAAATTATTATAATTGTTTGAGAATCATATTCTTTATAGTTGTGATTTATCAGTGATGAGTCGTGTAACTTCTTTACTATTTCCTGGAGTAATCAAGTAGTGTAAGGCACTACTTTTTTCAAAAGTAACGAGTAACGGGTAACTTTACTTTTTTGAGTAACAGATCCCAACTTTGGTCATCACTACTGGAAAGTAAGAATTGAGTGAATGGCCCACAGGAGGAAAAGGTCTGTGTTACAGTCCTAAATTTATAAAAACTCTGAGGGCAACTGCTCAGAAGTGAAAGTACTTAAAAAGACCTTTGAAGTCTTGGTAACAGGTGATATCAGCTTCAACATGAAATATAACTCATGAAAATCAGAACAGGTCTGAATGTGAAGCTTGAGCAGAGTCACACACCCTGAAAGAAGAAGAGAAGAAGAGTGAAGGTCCTCTCACTACCTCTGATGGTGAGAGAATGAGTCAGCACAGAGCTCTGCAGGCTGAGGGGATATATAGACTCCACACAGCTGCTGTGAATCAGGGACAATCAGGGACAATCAGGGACACACACACACACACACAAAGTTCCTTGTATTGTAAAACTTGGTAATAAATCTGATTCTGATGAAGAGATAAAATAGATAAAGAAAAGGAAGAATCAAGTATTGAAGGTGTTTTTAGGGGGCGTCATTAATCACTGTGGGGGGTGTGGTGAGAGTGGTGTGTACATGTGGATGGATGGAGAATCTGAGTTTTCTAAGAAAGTTCTGGAAGCATGGGGCCAGTTAGTGAAATGTGTGAAGTATGAGTGTGTGAATGTGAAGCAGGTCTGGGAGCAGCCACTGTTTTTAATCCACAGATCACACATGAGGGCAGCAACATGTAGAACAAGGCAAAGTGGAGAGCAGGGTTTAGAAAGGTGAGGGATTTAGTCTCTGATTGTGTACCAGGGTTTAGGAGAGCACAGCTGATAGTGGATGAAGTTTGGGACAGGGGGGAGGAAATGTGGCTGGGCACAGTTGAAGGGCTGATGGAGACAATAAAGGAGTGAATGCAGAGAGAGAGAGAGAAAGAGAGAGAGAGAGAGAGAGAGAGAGAGAGAGAGACAGAGAGAGACACAGAGGAGAGTTAGTCTGAAGAATGGTGTATGAATGTTTAAGAGTGAAAAAGGTGAGGAGTCTGGCTCTGAGTGACCTTTCACTGTGGTCAGCCTCAGGACATGTCCACACCTCTGAGAAACTGCAGATGATTTTCTTCCTTTAGGCCTGTCATCCACATGAAACAGCAGTTTTAGGTCATTAAAAACTTTCTTTTCTGAAAAACTCAGGACAAAGTGAAGATTTGAATAAACTCCAGTTTCATGGTTTTGTGTAAACACTGGTGACCAGAGTTTCTGGATCTGAAATGTCACAGCTCATAATAAAAAGTCGATGTTGTCACTTACTTTATAGAGAGCATTAATGCTGTGGGCCTGTTAGTTTTAACACTGATACAAACACTTGTTGCTGGCTTATTTTTTCAAGTGCATCTTTTTACTCACATTGAAGAGCAAACATCTTTACTGATCCAAACAAAAGATCCTAACACCATTTTTAAATCTCTGGAAGAAAAGACAGAATGACATTAATTCATTCTGATTGGCTGACACAGGTTTCACGTCTGAAAAACACTGCCCCCTGTGGGCATCCTTAGAGCTGCACTTTTTGACAGATTTACAGTTATGTGTGGACAGTTTTCTATTTTGGTTAATGATGAGGTGTGAACAAAAGCATTTTTAAAAACTAATGAGGAGGGATATTTGTTTTTGTAAATTCACGGCTCCATGTGGACAAGGCCTCAGACAGACACACCTGTGCAGTAATCCTGCTGTCCAATCAGCATCTTGATATGCCACACCTGTGAGGTGGAAGGATTCTCTCAGCAAAGAAGTGCTCACTGACACAGATTCAGACAAATATGTGAACAATCTTTCAGAGAAATTGACTTTTTGTGAACAAAGAAAAGTCTCAGATCTTTGAGTTCAGCTCATGACAAATGTGAGCAAAAACAAAAGTCTTACATTTATTTATTTTTGTTGTTTACTTGATGAAGATATTTGCTGAATATTTATTCATTTATTTGTATTTGTTGATTTTTTTTCCCCTCATTCCCAGATTCAGGATAATTAAAGGTCTGCTGAAGAATGACTCGTATATATTTACTAAATCATGACACAGCAGATGTGATTGTGTTCAGTTAAAGGCAGCAAGTCGCCCCGTCACAGCCTGATAAAGGTTTCTACCAAGAACTCTGAGTGAAGTGAACAATTGTCACATTGGGCCTCATTCACTAATAAATGTGTAGAAATGTTTTTACTCTGCACAGAAAATAAGTACATCCACAAAATCACAGTTGGATTCATGTCACGTGTGAAGCAGCCAATTTGATTCTCAGCACCTTGAGTTTATTAGTGAATCAGAATAATTCTGAACTGACAGGCGCCTGTAACCTGCAGTCAGTGTACGACCACACCCCAATTCATCTATAGAAGGACATCTAGACTTCTATCTATAGATATGTTTACAATCTATTGGGGTCACTCCCTTTTAGACTGTATCCTCCTTACAGTTATCATATATCATTCATGACAAACACCTGCATTAACCTGTGGATTACAAATGTGTGTATGTGATAATGTTTAGAAATAAAAATGTTAATGATGAGTGGTTCTGTTTGTTTCCAGTGTTTACACAACAGGTTTGTTTTGAATGAAGTCAATAACAAACATTACTCATTTCTGATTCAGAGCAGTTCTTTTATTACACAAATGACATTTACAGTGAAAACTTTTCTTATAATGTTTTCATTTAAACTTTACTTAAACAGGAAGAGACTTGTTGAGATGAATAATCTGAATAATCTCTTTTTAAAAGTTTTCTAGCCCAGACAGGGAAGAGAAAGGTTACAAAATCACAACAAACAAATACATATAATACACACAAAACAACAAGTAAACAAAACAACAACAACCTCCAGGAATCAAAACTTGATCCATCAGACAAAACATCTGCAGACAAATGCATCTGCCTCCAAATCCTTCAGGATCTGTTTAAATCATCCAGTGAGGACAATTTAAAAGCTGAAAACTTGAAAGATAGTTTCTGAAGTTGAGTCCTGACCCTGGAACAGACAGTAATAGAAGATCCTGGAGCAAAGACCATGAGTTCCTGTAGTTTTCTCGACAATATAGATGAGGAGATAAGATGAAAGCAGACTGAAGACACACTTAGAAATGAAAAAGTACCAGAGTTTTAGTCTGTTTTAGTTCTTAAACCAGCCCAAAGATGCTCAGCAGTGAAAACAGTGTTTGGTGCAAACTGTTCAGGTTGGTAGAAAGAGAGAAAACCAGAAACATGAAACATGCTCAGCATCATGTACTGAACATCATCATGGAGTAAAGAAGCTCCATGAATTAATATTTTCTGTAGTTCATCTTAACAATGCAGCAAACTGTGATTGAATTGTTTCTGTATTTCAGTGACGTTCAGTTTTCCATTGAGTCCTGCTCTTTGATAACAGACATTTATACTGATGTGACAGGAGAGAAAGTCAAAGAATCAGAGGAAGTTTGTGTGTTAGTGCAGAGGCTAAACTGTTCTTCAGCAGCTGTTTGTGTTTGTGTAGAGAGGAGGAGACTCTCCCTCCTACACTGAACACACACTCACTGAGGAACCAGACCACAACCTAAACCCAGGATAGAGAGGTTCAGTGAAGGTGGAGCTGAAGGTGTGGAGGTGGATCAGTTTGTCAGAGGAGACTCTGTAGAAGGACAGAGTGCCAGCAGGACAGTCCACAAACACTGATACTCTGTCAGAGACAGAGGACGAGGAGAGAGAGAGAACTGTTTCTATGTTATTGTGAAGGACAGAGTAACCTGCATCAGAGCAGATCAGACTCCAGGACTGATCATTAAATCCAAACCTACAGTCATCACTGAGTCCTTTCCTTCTGATTCCTCTGTAACTCACTGATATATCAACCTCTCCACTCCACTCCACCTCCCAGTAACAGCGACCAGTCAGACCATCTCTACACAGCAGTTGTTCCCAGTATTCAAATCTGTCTGGATGATCAGGATATGACTGATCCTCTCCCACATATGTCACCTTCCTGTTGTTTTCAGACAGTGTGAGGTATCTTTGAGCTGTCTACACATTCAAAACAGTTTAGGACTGTGACTGAATGTGAGACAGAAACATTCTGCCTCTTCACATTTTGTAGATTTTAAAAAGATTAAAATCAGGTTTGAAAACTTCAGAGTCACAAAAACTCTTCAAAAGCTGAGTTTTTGTTAAAACCAGGATACAAGGATCAGAGTGAGAGACCAAAATGTTCAGATTGTTATATTATTCCACTGAAACAGATCAATGTATTCAAATAAAAGAATCATGAAGATCTGTTTCAAGATGATCAGTTTCTGATGCTGGAGTAAATTCTACTCATTAGATGAATCAGCCCTCAGCCTCTTCTAGACTGTGACGTGTGGAGTAAAAACACTGTGAGTGGTCTGATGGACTCTTAAAGCACCAAATCAGTACAGTCCATTTACTGAAGAGTCATCAAACACTCAGAGGCTCAGAGTCAGGATGAGTCTTTAAAAACAACAGAGACAGAAAATAAAGTTCAGTTTTTATTCTTACCTTCTATCAGCACTACAACCATCTTTGAAGGTGAAACCAAAATCTTTAGACTGGTCACTTTTCATGGACACACAGCTGGGTCCAGGAGAGTCTGGTCTCTGCTCCTGAACACTGATACAAACAAACAGCTGATTAATGGTACAGACATGTATTTAAGCAGGTGAGCCAATCAGATGAGTTTAAACAGCTCATCAATGAAACATTCAGGACAGAGATAGTTTGGGGGAAAAGTAAAATAAAGTAAACTAACGGGGTCACACTCTGATCAGACGATGAACTGAAACACCTGCAGAAGTTTCACAAACCTTCAAATTCTCTTTTACCCTGTAAAATCCAACCTATCAAAACATAGTCAGAAAATTCCAAATTTTAGAACTGAGATGTTTACAACCCTTTAAACAAAATCCACAAAAAATATTGCTGTATCATTTCATTCATGATACATTTCTTGTACCACACTATTTACATACCATTTAATCCATTTTATCAGTTTATAAAGTTTATAATATATACAGTGTATCAAAAAAGTGAGTACACCCCTCACATTTCTGCAGATATTTAAGTTTATCTTTTCATGGGACAACACTGACAAAATGACACTTAGACACAATGAAAAGTAGTCTGTGTGCAGCTTATATAACAGTGTACATTTATTTTTCCTTCAAAATAGCTTAAAACAGCCATTAATAGCTAAACCCCTGGCAACAAAAGTGAGTACACCCCTAAGAGACTACATCCCTAAATGTCCAAATTGAGCACTGCTCTACTTTCAACAAATTATTCTGCATTTTATCCTCCATTTTTCTCCTCTTTCACCTGCTTTTAAACATTTACTGCTTGCTTTCCCCCAGCTTTCAGATTTTGTTGTTACTGTACTGAGGAACATTCTGTGCTTGTTTTAATGCACTGAACAGTTTTTGTTTCACAACCTTCTCATTTTCTGCTATGATGCAGTACTTTAGCATTTTTCATTTAGCAGTTTCTCATTTCCCTCACACAGCATCAGCATTTCAACACATTTTCTTACTGAAAATGCTAATTTTCTACTCATCTGTAAACTTCTGTTTGTCCTTTTTGAAAACTCACTGCACACATATGACACATTAAATCTCCACTCAGACGGGTCTTCCTCACTGCACTGCACTCTCGTCTGACGTGAAACTTGTGTGCACACACTCAGACCCAGGGTGGGGTTTGAGTGTACCCTCCACCTGCATTCAGATTAATAAATACTGATCAGTGTGTAGATATCAGAGCCACGTCGCATTGGTTTGTGGGTACGGGATCACGGGTTAGAAAAAAACTGACCCAAGCATCACAAGGCTGAGACATCACTGGGCGTCATCATGAGAGTTCTGTGTTGCAGGTCACAGATGCAAAAAAAAAAAAGAAAAGATTTGCAAAAATTTTACGCTTGTTTGATCCACTTTGTATGGATTTATTTTAGGGGCAAAAACGAATGAAAGCATTGAAATTCCTACTCGCACGTGTGCTCCCTTTTTATTTTTTCTATTTTAGGCATATATGCTAGTTAAATGCTGCAACTATACTGCCCTGTATCCAGATGAAAACAGTGTCAATGAGAAACACAAACCTAAAAAACAAACTTTAGTTTTATTATTCTTACCTTCCATAAACCCCACATCCATCTTTAAAGTCAATCCAGAATTCTTTAGAACAGTTACTTTTCATGGACACACAGCTGGGTCCAGGAGAGTCTGGTCTCTGCTCCTCAACACTGATACAAACAAACAGCTTCATTAGTGACTGTAAACTGTAGTTCAGTAGATGAACAGCAGGTGTCAGTGAGTGTGACTGTAAACTGTAGTTCAGTAGATGAACAGCAGGTGTCAGTGAGTGTGACTGTAAACTGTAGTTCAGTAGATGAACAGCAGGTGTCAGTGAGTGTGACTGTAAACAGTAGTTCAGTAGATGAACAGCAGGTGTCAGTGAGTGTGACTGTAAACTGTAGTTCAGTGGATGAACAGCAGGTGTCAGTGAGTGTGACTGTAAACTGTAGTTCAGTAGATGAACAGCAGGTGTCAGTGAGTGTGACTGTAAACTGTAGTTCAGTAGATGAACAGCAGGTGTCAGTGATGTCAGTGCTGAGCTTTGACACGAAGAAGAGTCATGGACAGTTAGAGATCATTACTGCTCCCTGATATGTACCTGCAACCAGATCCGTTCTGCGCATGTACAGAATGCGTCCACATCCGCACGTAGGCTTAACAACCCATTTTTAACACTGGCTAATTAACCCCTTTAACCCTAACCCTAACCCAAAGCAATCAATTTCAAAGACTGTATGACTGTATTGGCTGTTCCGAGTGGCAGCAGAGACGTCATCAACTCACATGGGCAGAACGGATCGGGTTGCTGGTAGGGATCAGGTAGTGACAATCATTCTCTCACCTCAGAGCTCCGTGTTCTTCATCCAGAGAGGTTTTAGAGGAAGGAACTTCCTCCTCTGTGTCCTCACACTGATCCATGGCAGAGCGCCCCCTGCTGGAGTCACAACCAGTCACAGAGACTTTGTAGCTTCAGCTGTGGAGGAAACAGAGAGAAGATTCTGCTGATTCACCTTCATCATCACCAGGTGTTACTGTTTATACTTTGATGTTGTCAGAGAATGACAAACGGCTCGTTGGCACGCCAGTGGGAACTAATGGCCCTTTTCCACTGACTCGCCTTGGCCCTACTCTACTCGGCTCTACTCGACTCTACCCGGTTTGTGTTGCATTTCCACTAGAGCGGTACTACGCGGCAGACGCCAGTTTTTAGTACCTACTCTACCCGGGTTCTAAGCGAGTAAAGCCGATACTAAAACGTGACGTGGACGGTCTGCCGGTCACTCATTGGTCAGAGAATGTCCTCACGGAAACTTAAGACTCTGTAGAATCATTTACAAGAGGAAAACAAATAAGTCCGCGACGAGTTTTTAATGACATTTAAACCCGACGGCACAGAACCACACTGAATGAACACAAAATACCACCTTAAAATGTACCTTCATGATTCCTAAATAAGTTAAAAGTCATTTTTAAACGAAAAAGAAGTTAACAGCAAAGATAGTTCGGTTTAAAGAGTCTTTTCGATTAAATCAAAGTTCGTCGGCGCAGGAGCGATCTGTCTGCCACAAGAGTCTTTAAGCACCAATCAGTCCATTAATCCACAGGGAAGGAAAACCAGTTCAAAGAAGAATTATTGATCAATAAAAAATCTCCGGTATACCAGGCCCAAAAATCAAAAATTAAAGCGATCTCACTGGATCCAGTGAAGAGTTAATGTCGTTAAGCAGCTCCTTCGTTTCCCTCTGTGCGCATGCAGCACGAGGCTGTTGTTTACCTCCGCTCCTGTGTCATGCCGCCCGACATTGAGCTGCTGTATTACTTTAATGAAATCTTTTGAAAGCTTTGTTTTTTCCTTTAAAGACCACGGTGGCACATATGTTAGTACAAAATTATGTTTGTGTCGCGTTATAGATGACATGCACGCACTTCTGCGCAGCACTTTAGCGCAGCTGCTACAAAATCCACGCCCACCGTGAGTCTGGAGCCGGGCTAGTGGAAAAGCAAACCAAACTGAGTAGAGCCGAGTAGAGTAGAGCCGAGCCGAGTAGAGTAGGGCTGGAATTGTATAGTGGAAAAGCGCCATAAGAGGTTAAGAGTCACAGAAATCTGACCATCAGAGGAAACGCTGTCACATGATGCTGCAGCAGCCTGCTGAGAGTCAGGGAAAAAAAAACCCAATATCCTCACTGACTCAAAAAAGTGAGACATTGCTCCAACAAAACTGTTCTCTCCTCTTCATCACTACATTACTTACTGTGGACTTGATCCATAATCTCTAACTTTTTTACATGATCTTAGAAAAGAAAAAGACGAACATTTAGCTTTGAAATATGTTTTTCTTTTCAAACATGTCCTTTGTCTCACCTCAGCACTGAAATAACCAGTAGGGAACAAAGTCCTGAGCTCCAGTACTTGAGTCAAAGTATTGATTCTTGTGGTCAAATCTTACTCAACTATAAGTAAAAGTTGCTCAGTCAAAATTTTACTCCAGTCAAATTACCAAAGTACTTACTTCTAAAAAAAACTTAAGTATTCAAAATTGCATTTTTGTATGTCAGTACATTGCTGTTTTGTTTTTTCAGAGCTTTTACAGAAAATGTAACCCTCTGAAACCACGTGATATACTGACTTATCTGAAGAACCACTCTGCCACAATGAGTCTGTAGAAACACCTGTAAGAACTTCAGCATGGAAATGAAACAAAAAAACAATAAGGGCAGCTACTGTTGTTTAATTTTCTGATTTTAACATCCCCACTCAAAAAAAGAAGAAGGGCCCTTTTTCTCCACACGCTTTCACTATGGAGGAGTTGCAAGTTTATGGTTCGGTTCATTACCACAAACAAACTACAAGATTACTTTTCACTGCCTTGTGAACCACTTGGCTACATGACAACATAACACACACCTTAATAAAATTCATATCCATGTCTGTGGACAGTGATGTAAAACTCTTCAAGATGATGCACATTTATTCTTGTAGACGTATTTCCAAATCATCACAGGTGTGAGCACTGACTGTGATTGGGTCAGTGTGTGGCCAATTAGATTTTAGAAAAGAGAGAAAAACATCAACAGCTGATTACAAAGTTACGCTGATGCTGAGCCTCAAAGAGGAAAATAATAACAAGCTTCCTAGAAATGTAGTGGAGTCAAAAGTACAATACATGGCTTTAAAATGTAGTGGAGTGAAAGAAGTGAATGTTTCCAAAGAAACAAATACTCAAGTAAAGTACAGACACTCAAAAAATGTACTTAAGTACATTACTACAGTAAATGTACTCCATTACTGTCCACCCCTGGAAATAACACTACTTAACATCCACTTTGTGGTGGGTGACTGGAGCCTGTCTCAGCTGTGTTCAGGTGAAGGACAGATTACACCCTGGACTGGTTGCACAGAGACAGTCAACTTGTTTTGTGAATATTGACTGCAGGGAGAGAGGTCACTGATGGGCAATCAACATTGACTTTAATCAAAGAGGGAGCTGTGCACTGCAAGGACATAAACGCTTGAGAAATGGTTTAACTTNCTGAACTATGTCGTGGTTGTGAGCTCTTGTTCTGGTTAGTTATAAACTCTGTTGTTGTGATGGTCTGTCTGCTCTGGTGAGAACTTGAAAAGTTTGTCTGCTCTGGAGTTGAAGTGCTCCACAGTCTGTGTAACTGTAAATTCACCATCTTCAAACATAAACAAAGGTCAAAGTTACATCCAGTGTTCAGATTAATCCTTCTTCCTGTGAGCAAACATCTGACTGTCCTTGTTTAGAGAAAGTTAACAACATGAAGCTTCTTTTTACAAACAGCTGCTGGAAACCAATCCAAAGCAAACAAAGGCTGGATTTAAGGAGGATGAGGAGCTTTAACAGGTGTTCTGCTGTTTCACTCTGATTCAGCAGGGAGAGATGTTTGGAAAGGTGATGTTAACACTGTGGAGACTTCTGGAAAAACGTTTGTGTCATTTTGGAGACCTTTCTCTGGGTCAGTGTGTTGTTCTCTTTAAATACTGTGGATATAAGAACCAGGAAAACCACACCTGCTGCTCTTTCCTTCACTCGTCTGTATTGAGTGGAGAAGCAGAGCAGCTTCCTCTACTGAATCATAGAGGCATTACCAGCAGATCACAGAGCAATCAAACTTTAATACAAGAGTCTGAATAATGGTCCATGGGCTGCACGGTGGCACAGCGGGTAGCGCCCCAGCCTCACAGCAAGAAGGTCGCCGGTTCGATTTCCCGTTTGGGCATGGTTGGCCTTTCTGTGTGGAGTTTGCATGTTCTCCCCGTGCATGCGTGGGTTCTCTCCAGGTACTCCGGCTTCCTCCCACAGACCAAAAACATGCCCACGTTAGGTGAATTGATCACTCTAAATTGCCCGTAGGTGTGAGTGTGTGTGTGAATGGTTGTTTGTCTCTATGTCAGCCCTGCGATTGACTGGTGACCAATCCAGACCAATCCCCGCCTCTCGCCCAATGACAGCTGGGATAGGATCCAGCCACCCGCGACCCTGATTAGCAGGATAGACGGTATAGAAAATTGATGGATGGATGAATAATGGTCCATTTCAGCCTCCGTAGGGTCTGAGCTGACAGAGAAATGAGCTGTTCAGAACCGAACAGTTGTTTTGAAGCAGGCTGTTAACATGTGAAGGCAGAATTTCAAACTGTTATTCATGTTAAAGAGGGAAATACAAGGTATTAAAAACTGGGGGGTGTAAACTTTGGATCAGGGTCATTTTTGAATTTTCTGTTGTCATTATGATTTAAAAAGAGGAAACTATTTTTTTTTTTCAATAAATGTCTTCACCCAACCACTAACCATGACTGATAGAAAGGATTTTGTGATTGTGATTTAGATAAACCTCCTTGTGCACATTAGATACCAGCTGCACAACAGAAACCAGCCAGTCTTCTGTGTTCTTGTGATTAAAATGACAGTTCAGGACGCAGTTGAGATTTATGTTAGTCTTAGACTTAATCACGAGAACATAACTGCTTTGATTGCGCATCATCAATGTTCCATTGCCTCAGAAATTCAAAAGGAAGGTTCATGTCTTTAATGTTTTTTCAGTGCAAAGGATACACTGGGAAAGAAACAAAAGCGCTGTGATCTTACTGACGTACTTACTGAAGTCCAGAAGGAAACAGCCATAGATTTAGTGGCTGACATTATCATAATGTGTATATTCTGTCAGCTCTACAAAAAGGTGAACTCACTCTTTCCCTGCAGCTCCTCATCCTCCCTCCTCCTCTGGATCTCTGGATTTACAGAAAAACTACTGGACAACAAGCTCTGACTGTCCACACGTCTAATAATCTACATTCAAGAGCAACAAAACAGAAAAACTAAAACTGTTTTTCAACAAGCAAAACCAACAAGCTGATGGTTGATCTGAGGAGACATGAAGCTGTTTTCATCAGAACATCTGGACAGGTGAGGCAGGTCAAACAGGTGCCGCTCTCTGCTGCTTTGAATATTATGGAGGTTGTTTTATTGATTTTAAAATAGAAATAACTTCAGGATATATGAGCTAAAGGGAAATGGGATGATGACTAAAGAAGGATAACAACTTGATGAGAAACTGATCTCTTTCAGCTTCATAGTAAAACTCATCTTACACATGAACGCTTCACTGAGAATGATCTGCTCTGATATCATTTTACAGTTCAGCTCTGTGGACACTGACCACTAATATATATATTAGAAAAAAGAAAAAAAAAGCTCAGTTTGACTCCTGTTTCAGCTGTAATAATATCTTTATACTTTAAAGTTGATACTTGTAAAGTTTCTCATGTACAGAGATATAGTCTTTTTTATTTATATTTTATGCCTATTTCATATTTTGCACTGCATGCTCTTTTTGCACATCTGTTAAGCTTATTTAACTAGATGTTTAACTGTGTGTACATTTTTTCATGTCACACCTGCTTTGGCAATGTAAATGTATGTTTATCGTGTCAATAAAGCTTTTTTTATTGGATTGAACTGACACAGCTCAGTCAGTGAATTGGAGCTCAGGATTATTCACCACCTGCAATTCTCCGTACGATCCCGAGCAAAACTGAGCGTTCTGTGTTTTTGTAGCTCATTAAATTTAGACTGGCAGGTGGAGCTGTGGAGAAGTACTGAACGATTCGGTGAACAAATCTTTTTGAACGAATCACTTTTCTGAACTGATTCTAATGATTTAGTTCAGTGAAAAGAACTGCTTTGCCCATCACTATGTCATTCACAGTGAATCCAGAAATTATTCAGTGCCTGACTTTTCCACATTTTGTTTGAACTTTTTTTTTTCTTTTGATCAGGATAATCTTCAAAGTTTCTGTTACCACTATGGTTTAAAAAGAGAAAACACAGTTGTTTGATAAGAAATGGCTCCACCCAACCACTCACCATGAGTGATAGAAAAGTTTGTGTGTAATCATTCAAAATCTCTGAAAAATGGACAAGAAATCAAAAATTCTGTCAGGGTTCATAAACTTATGAGCACAACTGCATCTTTGCACATACTGTATGTGCAAGAGGCTAAATTGAGACTTTATCTATAATTCCTTCAGTTTTGTGGATAAACTGTTTTGACCAATAGAAGTGAATGAGTAGAAGTTTCTGTTGGTTCATCTCTGAATAAATGTGAACGTGAGCTCAGCTGTGTTTTTACGTGAGAACAGGAGACTGCAGAACATTGAAGAAAAAACATTTCCTCAAACTCACTCAGTATCAAAGGAAAAGACTGAACAGAATAACTTCCTGTCTCACTGTGTCAGCGCCATTTTAGTGACACTCAGAAAAACTGTTAACCACATGTTGAGGTCGAGGTCGGCCCCGTTGCTCTTCTCTCAGCTTTGATAACAAACTGCGTCACATGAGACTGAATGTAACACTGAAACTGCAGGTGCTGACAGAGGACAAACTTTGTGTGGACTGAAACACTCTCACCTAGGTTTAATCCTGAAAGATTTATGTCACTATCAGAAACTGAGAAGAGGATCTTTGATGACAGAGCCTCATGAGTTCACAAGATTTGATGTGAGTTTAACTTAAGTCTCAGTTTAAAGACTGTCGTCTGATAAAGTGCTGATAACATTCAAAACTTCTAAATAAGACTGTGATAGTTTTAGCATTAACCTTTAGAATAAAGCATTACAAGAGAATCAATATTTAATACAAAACTAAAACAGATTAATACTTAAAATATAAAAGGAGGTTTGGATCTCTGCCCAGCTACGATACAAAGTCAAAGAAAAGTTTCTGTCCACAAATCACAAATCATACACTTAACCTCCTTTTCAACATGGGTGCAGCTTCTTTTTCATGTTAAAGAACATTTTCATATATTTTCACAAGTTTTCAAATCTTACAAACCTGAAATAAAGAGGAGAAGTGATGAGACAGGCAGCAGAGCTTCTTTTTTACTGCAGCTTCACTCAGTAAATAAGGAGGAAACAGATCACGGCTGCGTCTCAAAGCTTCACAGATTCAAACTTCCTTCCTCCACTTGTGTCGTTGACTTGCAGCCTGGTCCCTCCCACCAGAGACGTGTGTGTGTGTGTGTGTGTGTGTGTGTCAGCTGATCAGGATCATCTGTCTTTCAGCTCTAACAGCTGTTTGTGTGTTTACACCTGTAATAACTTTAAAAATAAAGAGACGATTACAGAGCTTTGTCTGTTTTTGAGCTCTTTAACAAACA
>RPOG01004489.1:4173-14784 GCA_008086565.1 Thalassoma bifasciatum | reverse complement strand
AACTGTGTTAATACTTCTTTAAATTCTCGAGTGTGATTCGCACACAACTTTGGCATTGTCATGAAAGCCACTTATTCTTCAGTCAGGAGTTAGATGTCATTATAACCGCAAAAAATAGTAAACTGAGCCGCCAATGTGTTCAACACTGGGGCTACTCGTGCTGCCGTTTGCTAATGTTAGCATCATAGAACAGGTCTTATCATGAGCCTTAGCAGGTGAATTTTTACCACAACCAATGCACATAATCACTTTTTCTAAAAAGCGTGCACACGGGTCCTCTATCTCAAAGTTAAAGTTATTCATATTTAGTCCAAGTAATTTGCTTTCTGAGGTGGACATTTGAAAAACGTCACCATTTACCCCTGCTAATGCTATCACGACCTGTCCTGACCATAGACTATATTGTATATAAGTCTTAAATTTACTCTGACATGTAGTTTCAGACACTAACAGTCACAGGTCAGCCTCCAGTTATGAAGGTTAACATGAAAACAGGTTAGAAATGTTTTAAAGCTCTATAGATGATATTTACAGACTATAGAATTGTTTCATCACTGTGAAATAAACCCAAAGTGCACTGAATAATTACATTAATCCTGCATTTTGTCTTTTTCAGAACGTCTTTTATTTTTAAGCCAATCAGAAATTTTGATGCATTATTACATGATTATTTTACAATATTTGCATAATCAAAGTTTGACTGTATCATTACACACTCCTGCAACTGAATTATATTCCTCCAACCAAGTTGATGTAGCTCTGACTTTACCACCATGTATAAAGGCCGTTGTAGCAGCTTCAATAGCAAACCAGGCCCCAGCAACAGCAACGTCATTTCATCAGCACTTGTTCTTGGTCAATTCATTCACACACATCTAATCAATCTCATGAACCAATAGCTGGGCGGATAATTGCATATTACAGGAGAATCGTTCACTTGTGGATAAAAGCACCAAAATTGGCACACATACTCCTTAGGTGTTGCTCTTTAGATAAAACCATCTGGCCAAATGAAAATTCAAGATGGCGCCCGTTTTTCAAGATGGCCACCATTGCATATACAATAATATTGCATTTCGCCATAAAATCCCATAAACTTGTCCTATTTGAATGATCTTGGTGTCAAATTATACATTTATCACTATGTAGAATCCACATTTGGACCCATGGACTTACTCAGTGGCTTCCTTGTACCATATTTTAGTCCTGGAATCTTAATATTCTGCTAAATGTGAGGTTTACATTATATCTGACTGGGGTAAAATGACTGGTAGTCTATCTTAGTGTTGTTAGAGGTTTAGCGTGTGTGTGTGTGTGTGTGTCTGCCAAATTGTGTCTGAGTTAAAAAAAATCCACACAAAAAAACATGCTTGACTTGTCTGCATTCCATGTCACTAAATTAAATATTAAGTTAAATAATTAAATATTAATATTATATCTATCTATTTGTTTATCTATCTATCTTTCTATCCATATCTATCTATCTAAATATATCTTATCACACAAACTTTTCTATCACTCATGTTGAGTGGTTGGGTGGAGCCATTTCTTATCAAACAACTGTGTTTTCTCTTTTTAAATCATAGTGGTAACAGAAACTTCTAAGATTATCCCGATCAAAAGAAAAAAAAAATGTTCAAACAAAATGTGGAAAAGTCAGGCACTGTGAATAATTTCTGGATTCACTGTAAATGACATAGTGATGGGCAAAGCAGTTCTTTTCACTGAACTAAATCATTAGAATCAGTTCAGAAAAGTGATTCATTCAAAAAGATTTGTTCACCGAATCGTTCAGTACTTCTCCACAGCTCCACCTGCCAGTCTAAATTTAATGAGCTAAAACAACGCCAAACGCTCAGTTTTGCTCGGAATCGTACTGAGAATGCAGGTGGTGAATAATCCTGAGCTCCAATTCACTGACTGAGCTGTGTCAGTTCAATCCAATAAAAAAAGCTTTATCGACACGATAAACATACGTTTACATTGCCAAAGCAGGTGTGACATGAAAAAATGTACACACAGTTAAACATCTAATTAAATAAGCTTAACAGATGTGCAAAAAGAGCATGCAGTGCAAAATATGAAATAGGCATAAAATATAAATAAAAAAGACTATATCTCTGTACATGAGAAACATTACAAGTATCAACTTTAAAGTATAAAGATATTATTACAGCTGAAACAGGAGTCAAACTGAGCTTTTTTTCTTTTTTCTAATATAAATATTAGTGGTCAGAGTCCACAGAGCTGAACTGTAAAATGATATCAGAGCAGATCATTCTCAGTGAAGCGTTCATGTGTACGACGAGTTTTATTATGAAGCTGAAAGAGATCAGTTTCTCATCAAGTTGTTATCCTTCTTTAGTCATCATCCCATGTCCTTTTAGCTCATATAACCTGAAGTTATTTCTATTTTAAAATCAATAAAACAACCTCCATAATATTCAAAGCAGCAGAGAGCGGCACCTGTTTGACCTGCCTCACCTGTCCAGATGTTCTGATGAAAACAGCTTCATGTCTCCTCAGATCAACCATCAGCTTGTTGGTTTTGCTTGTTGAAAAACAGTTTTAGTTTTTCTGTTTTGTTGCTCTTGAATGTAGATTATTAGACGTGTGGACAGTCAGAGCTTGTTGTCCAGTAGTTTTTCTGAAAATCCAGAGATGCAGAGGGGGAGGGAGGATGAGGAGCTGCAGGTAAAGAGTGAGTTCATCTTTTTGTAGAGCTGACAGAATATACACATTATGATAATGTCAGCCACTAAATCTTATGTTTGAAGATGGTGAATTTACAGTTACACAGACTGTGGAGCACTTCAACTCCAGAGCAGACAAACTTTTCAAGTTCTCACCAGAGCAGACAGACCATCACAACAACAGAGTTTATAACTAACCAGAACAAGAGCTCACAACCACGACATAGTTCAGCTTTTTAAGGTTACACAAGCATAAGAGGGATTTCGACTGAAACCAATTCAATATCACAATAGTAACAGATAGATTTATGCTGAACAGAGAGTTAAGTAGGTGGAATAAAAGGAGTTAGAGTTAAAGATGGGACTTAACTTTTTCCTCGGTGAAAGTTAAACCATTTCTCAAGCGTTTATGTCCTTGCAGTGCACAGCTCCCTCTTTGATTAAAGTCAATGTTGATTGCCCATCAGTGACCTCTCTCCCTGCAGTCAATATTCACAAAACAAGTTGACTGTCTCTGTGCAACCAGTCCAGGGTGTAATCTGTCCTTCACCTGAACACAGCTGAGACAGGCTCCAGTCACCCACCACAAAGTGGATGTTAAGTAGTGTTATTTCCAGGGGTGGACAGTAATGGAGTACATTTACTGTAGTAATGTACTTAAGTACATTTTTTGAGTATCTGAACTTTACTTGAGTATTTGTTTCTTTGGAAACATTCACTTCTTTCACTCCACTACATTTTAAAGCCATGTATTGAACTTTTGACTCCACTACATTTCTAGGAAGCTTGTTATTATTTTCCTCTTTGAGGCTCAGCATCAGCGTAACTTTGTAATCAGCTGTTGATGTTTTTCTCTCTTTTCTAAAATCCAATTGGCCACACACTGACCCAATCACAGTCAGTGCTCACACCTGTGATGATTTGGAAATACGTCTACAAGAATAAATGTGCATCATCTTGAAGAGTTTTACATCACTGTCCACAGACATGGATATGAATTTTATTAAGGTGTGTGTTATGTTGTCATGTAGCCAAGTGGTTCACAAGGCAGTGAAAAGTAATCTTGTAGTTTGTTTGTGGTAATGAACTGAACCATAAACTTGCAACTCCTCCATAGTGAAAGTGTGTGGAGAAAAAAGTCCCTTCTTCTTTTTTTGAGTGGGGATGTTCAAATCAGAAAATTAAACAACAGTAGCTGCCCTTATTGTTTTTTGGTTTCATTTCCATGCTGAAGTTCTTACAGGTGTTTCTACAGACCCATTGTGGCAGAGTGGTTCTTCAGATAAGTCAGTATATCAGGTGGTTTCAGAGGGTTACATTTTCTGTAAAAGCTCTGAAAAAACAAAACAGCAATGTACTGACATACAAAAATGCAATTTTGAATACCTAAGTATTTTTTAGAAGTAAGTACTTTGGTACTTTGACTGGAGTAAAATTTTGACTGAGCAACTTTTACTTATAGTTGAGTAAGATTTGACCACAAGAATCAATACTTTGACTCAAGTACTGGAGCTCAGGACTTTGTTCACTACTGGTTCTTTCAGTGCTGAGGTGAGACAAAGGACATGTTTGAAAAGAAAAACATATTTCAAAACTAAATGTTCTTCTTTTTCTTTTCTAAGATCATGTTAAAAAGTTAGAGATTATGGATCAAGTCCACAGTAAGTAATGAAGTGATGAAGAGGAGAGAACAGTTTTGTTGGAGCAATGTCTCACTTTTTTGAGTCAGTGAGGATATTGGGTTTTTTTTTCCCTGACTCTCAGCAGGCTGCTGCAGCATCATGTGACAGCGTTTCCTCTGATGGTCAGATTTCTGTGACTCTTAACCTCTTAGTTCCCACTGGCGTGCCAACGAGCCGTTTGTCATTCTCTGACAACATCAAAGTATAAACAGTAACACCTGGTGATGATGAAGGTGAATCAGCAGAATCTCCTCTCTGTTTCCTCCACAGCTGAAGCTACAAAGTTTCTGTGACTGGTTGTGACTCCAGCAGGGGGCGCTCTGCCATGGATCAGTGTGAGGACACAGAGGAGGGAGTTCCTCCCTCTAAAACCTCTCTGGATGAAGAACACGGAGCTCTGAGGTGAGAGAATGATCTCTAACTGTCCATGACTCTTCTTCATGTCAGAGCTCAGCACTGACATCACTGACACCTGCTGTTCATCTACTGAACTACAGTTTACAGTCACACTCACTGACACCTGCTGTTCATCTACTGAACTACAGTTTACAGTCACACTCACTGACACCTGCTGTTCATCTACTGAACTACAGTTTACAGTCACACTCACTGACACCTGCTGTTCATCTACTGAACTACAGTTTACAGTCACACTCACTGACACCTGCTGTTCATCTACTGAACTACAGTTTACAGTCACCAATGAAGCTGTTTGTTTGTATCAGTGTTGAGGAGCAGAGACCAGACTCTCCTGGACTCAGCTGTGTGTCCATGAAAAGTAACTGGTCTAAAGAATTCTGGATTGAATTTAAAGATGGATGTGGGGTTGATGGAAGGTAAGAATAATAAAACTAAAGTTTGGTCTTTAGGTTTGTGTTTCTCATTGACACTGTTTTCATTTGGATACAGGGCAGTATAGTTGCAGCATTTTTTTGCATCTGTGACCTGCAAAACAGAACTCTCATGATGACGCCCAGTGATGTCTCAGCCTTGTGATGCTTGGGTCAGTTTTTTCTAACCCGCAATCCCGTACCCACAAATCAATGCGACGTGGCTCTGATATCTACACACTGATCAGTATTTATTAATCTGAATGCAGGTGGAGGGTACACTCAAACCCCACCCTGGGTCTGAGTGTGTGCACACAAGTTTCACTGCAGACGAGAGTGCAGTGCAGTGAGGAAGACCCGTCTGAGTGGAGATTTAATGTGTCATATGTGTGCAGTGAGTTTTCAAAAAGGACAAACAGAAGTTTACAGATGAGTAGAAAATTAGCATTTTCAGTAAGAAAATGTGTTGAAATGCTGATGCTGTGTGAGGGAAATGAGAAACTGCTAAATGAAAAATGCTAAAGTACTGCATCATAGCAGAAAATGAGAAGGTTGTGAAACAAAAACTGTTCAGTGCATTAAAACAAGCACAGAATGTTCCTCACTACAACAACAACAAAATCTGAAAGCTGGGGGAAAGCAAGCAGTAAATGTTTGAAAGCAGGTGAAAATGGAGAAAGTATAAAATGCAGAATAATTTGTTGAAAGTAGAGCAGTGCTCAATTTGGACATTTAGGGATGTACTCACTTTTGTTGCCAGGGGTTTAGCTATTAATGGCTATGTTTTGAGTTATTTTGAAGGAAAAATAAATGTACACTGTTATATAAGCTGCACACAAACTTCTTTTCATTGTGTCTAAGTGTCATTTTGTCAGTGTTGTCCCATGAAAAGATAGACTTAAATATCTGCAGAAATGTGAGGGGTGTACTCACTTTTTTGATACACTATATATATTATAAACTTTATAAACTGATGAAATGGATTAAATGGTATGTAAATAGTGTGGTACAAGAAATGCATCATAGATGAAATGATACAGCAATATTTTTTGTGGATTTTGTTTAAAGGGTTGTAAACATCTCAGTTCTAAAATTTGGAATTTTCTGACTATTTTTTGATAGGTTGGATTTTACAGGGTTAAACACAATTTGAAGGTTTGTGAAACTTCTGCAGGTGTTTCAGTTCATCGTCTGATCAGAGTGTGACCCCGTTAGTTTACTTTATTCTACTTTTTCCCCAAACTATCTCTGTTCTGAATGTTTCATTGATGAGCTGTTTAAACTCATCTGATTGGCTCACCTGCTTAAATACATGTCTGTACCATTAATCAGCTGTTTGTTTGTATCAGTGTTCAGGAGCAGAGACCAGACTCTCCTGGACCCAGCTGTGTGTCCATGAAAAGTGACCAGTCTAAAGGTTTTGTTTTAACCTTTAAAGATGGTTGTAGTGCTGATAGAAGGTAAGAATAAAAACTGAACTTTATTTTCTGTCTCTGTTGTTTTTAAAGACTCATCCTGACTCTGAGCCTCTGAGTGTTTGATGACTTATTAATTCAGGATCATCTCATGGTGGAGAAACTAATTTATTTATTAAGTTAAATTCATAAACTAATTTATTACATAGATTCAGCACATACAGACATGTTTTGAGCATTTATCTTTTCTAAAAGTGATAATTACAGCTTACATTTGATAAAAACCCAAATTCAGTGATTAGCCAACAAAATCCATTACATCAAGTACAAAAATTCATCACACAAAATTCTGAAAGTCCACATGACAATTTATTGTTTTTATTTAATTATTTTATCGTTTTCATACAGTGAAATCAAATACCAGGCAGTAAATACTGATCTGTAACTTCAGTTCACTGCATGAGTAGCTGTGTTATTGGATACTTTCATAGAAAAAAGTTTGCTCATAGCTTCATGAAGAATGTTGATGAGGAAACATCTTGGTGGTGCGACATCACTGAGTGCTGACAAAAGTGTGAAAGTGCTGCAACACTGGTTTAGACTGACTTTAGGGAGTGTCAACAAATTATTATTTCATCAGTGCAAATTATACATTTCATTCATATCTCTTCAATATCTTCCATGTGTTATAAGGAACCGTCTTATAAAACAATATTTTAACAAATTCTCAGTTGGAAACACTAATCTACAGTCATGGACAAAAGTATTGGCACCCCTGGGATTTTTCCAGAAAATACATTTCTCCCAGAAATTGTTTAAAATTACAATTTTTTTTGGTATAAATGTGTTTATTTCCTTGATGTGCATCAGAAAAACACAATAAAGCTGAAGAAAAAAGCTATAACTGACACAGTTTAACACAATTGGGTAAATTATTTAATTTCAAGCAGGTGATGCTTGTTTAAACTCAGCTGTGGTGAGTAACAGGTGCTGGTAATATAGAAATCACACCTGACACCAGGTAGAATAAAAGTTGACTCAGCCTTTGTGTTGTGAACCTTTGTGTGTCACACCAAGAATGGAGAAGAGAAAGAAGAGCTGAGGAGAGTCTGAGGACTTAAGATGTACCAGACACGCTCTAAATGAAAGACAAATGATAAACAAATAATCTAATAATGAGGCATTGTACCGGTAAAGTGATCCATGTGCTTCTTAACACAGATGTGAAAGTGTTGGACAGGTTAAAAACAGAGACAAACACTGTAACTGTTTACGTCTCATCAGAGGTTCATTAGAGGTGGTGAAGGACGGGGGTGGAGGAAGGAGGGATGAAACTTTGGAGCTTGGACAGGAAGAAACAAAAGCCATCCCCTCATGCACACACGGCTGCAGCCAAAACAAAAGTCCAAGTAACCCACAGCAACAACAACATGCTGTCACCAACTGTCAGGGTTTGATGGAAATGACTGTCAGTTATAGACGTCTGAACTCAGGGTGCAGGAGGTGCAGCTGCTCGCCCTCTCATCCCCAAAACAAATCTGCCTACAGCTACAAATCAAGTCACCTGAACCTGGACACTTCTTCCTTTCACTCCTCTTTGTAGTTCTCTGTTAGATACAGCTCTTTATGAACAAACAGCTTCTTTAACAGTCACCTTCAGTGTCTGATCCTCCTGGTGAAAGGAGTCAGTGACTGTCGTCTGGACAGCTGTCAGTCTGCAGACTGAACCATGATCATGTCACTGACTGATCCAGACTGAGACCATTTAAAGGATCAGAAACCTCTGCAGGTGTTTCAGTTCATCAGCTGATCAGAGGGTGACACCTTCAGTGTACAATATTTATCTCTTTCACAATATTTTGACTTTATGAGACACTGAATTTTGAATTTTAGGAAGTCATTATCATCATNCCACAGTGATCCTAAAATGACTGACAAAAATGATTTATTTATAAGAGTTTTTTGATAACTGGCTCCTCTGTTCTTTGGTGATTCCCAGGAGTCTGTGCTGGGTCCTTCTTTATTTTCTCTGAATGCTTCAATTAGACCAAGTCAGCAACAACTTTCAGAGATTTCTATACCACTGTTTTAACATTTGAGAGCTATCTGCATGTTAGTCCAGAAGATTTGAGTTTGGCTTTTAGCTGATGAAACCAGAGATCTTAGAAATACTGGTGAATTTTTTTCTGAAGCGTCTCCATGAATGTGCAGCTCTTTAGTGGTCAGGTCAGAAGAGCTTTAGCAGGCTGTCATTATTGTGTCCTTTAACTCTTAGTTTTCTCCACAGAGGTCAGCTGGGGGGCTCAGAGGTTCACACTGATCAGTCAGAGCAGCAGCATCAAACACACCTGGACTCCATATTAATGGTGTGTACAGCAGCTCTAAAATCCAAGGATGTCATGTTAGATCCATGATTGTGTTTAGAGCAGCTGAACTTCAGACTGACAGATGAATCACATGTTGAGTTCCACCACTTTATTTTCATCTTCAGTGTCTCATTCTGTTCCAGCTGCTGGAGGAGAAGATTGTCACCTTTGTGAAGAGCCAGCTGAGGAGAGTCCAGAGGGTTCTGAGTCCACATTACCCAGAATGCTCAGAGAGTCAGAGTGAGGATGAGGATGAAGAGCAGAGGAGGAGCAGAGAGGCGTTCCTGAAGATCACTCTGCACTTCCTGAGGAGAATGAAGCAGGAGGAGCTGGCTGACTGTCTGCAGAGCAGTAAGAGGATTTAACACATTTAACATGATGGAAAGAGCAAATGGAGACAACATGGGAGAGATTTACATTTAAACTCTGCTCTGAATATGATGAACACATTTGTATCACATCTATGAGCTGAGACAAATTGTTCACAACTGATGAGCTGAAGAGATTTTAGAGAGGAAACAAATCAAATCATCCTGATCTTTGAAAGTTCAAACTCATCAGACTGATTGCAGCTTCAGATCATTCATTACATTTCTTTTTTCTTCATTCAGGAACTGTTGCTGCAGAGAGCAGACGTAAAGTGAAGTGTGAGCTGAAGGAGAAGTTCCAGTGTGTGTTTGAGGGGATGGCTAAAGCAGGAAACCCAACCCTTCCGAAGCAGATCTACACAGAGCTCTACATCACAGAGGGAGGGACTGGAGAGGTCAATGAGGAACATGAGCTCAGACAGATTGAAGCAGCATCCAGGACACCAGACAGAGCAGAAACAAGCATCAGACAAGAAGACATCTTTAAAGGCCCACCTGGAAGACAGGAACCAATCAGAAGAGTGCTGACAAAGGGAGTGGCTGGCATCGGGAAAACAGTCTTAACACACAAGTTCACTCTGGACTGGGCTGAAGACAAACACAACCAGGACATCCACTTCACATTTCCATTCCCTTTCAGAGAGCTGAATGTGCTGAAAGAGAGAAAGTTCAGCTTGGTGGGACTTGTTCATCACTTCTTTCCTCCAATCAAAGCAGCAGGACTCTGCAGCTTTGAAGAGTTCCAGCTCCTCTTCATCTTTGACGGTCTGGATGAGTGTCGACTTCCTCTGGACTTCCACAACAATCAGATCCTGACTGATGCTACAGAGTCCACCTCAGTGGATGTGCTGCTGACAAACCTCATCAGGGGGAACCTGCTTCCCTCTGCTCTCCTCTGGATAACCACACGACCTGCAGCAGCCAATCAGATCCCTCCTGAGTGTGTGGACATGGTGACAGAGGTCAGAGGGTTCAGTGAGCCTCAGAAGGACGAGTACTTCAGGAAGAGGTTCAGAGATGAGGAGCAGAGCAGAACAATCATCTCCCACATCAAGAGCTCCAGAAGCCTCCACATCATGTGCCACATCCCGGTCTTCTGCTGGATCACTGCTACAGTTCTGGAGGATCTGCTGAAGAGCAGAGAGGGGGGGCAGCTGCCCAGGACCCTGACTCAGATGTACATCTACTTCCTGCTGGTTCAGACCAAAGTGAAGAGCATCAAGTATGAAGGAGGAGCTGAGACTGATCCTCTCTGGA
>RPOG01004488.1:23892-43963 GCA_008086565.1 Thalassoma bifasciatum | reverse complement strand
TCGGGAGCTCCCGTGAAGAGCCCGTGGCGCTGCTTTTCCACTCAGATCTCTGCAGTGGTTCAAGACTGTGCCTGCTAGAAGTATTGTCCATGGAAAACATACTACCAGTCCTGTCAATGTCCCTATCACTCTTCCTTCCCATCACATCACCGGACTCTGCAGTATATTTGCCAGTATGTCCATAGTCGATTACTTTACTAGGCTGGAGAATAGGAGCAGAAGTTTTCTCTTTTTGCATCACTTCCCCTCCAAGTCTGCTCAAACTGTAGCTATCACTGACTGTTCTGGAAGAATGGGGTTCAGGAAAGGGGTTTGACTGAGCCGCCGCTGTCGTCCTCTTGTCTTTCTGGAGTCGTATTTCACGCATGATGAACGGCAGGTTGGCAGGAGTGATCTGGTCTTCAGGATATGATATGAGTAGTTCCAAATCTTCTTTTTCAAGCCCAAAGTGCAGAAGGATGTTGGCAGCAATTTCAGAGGTGTACTTGGGCCGACTTGGCGCAGGGGGCGCGGGGGGCACGGAGGGCGCAGGCTTGACGTAGTCACCTAACCCTGGGATTTCCTGCATGTCATGGCGTCTTTCCATGTGGGTGTCAAACCTGCTGTCCCCACCGCCTGCACTGCTAGAAGAAGCAGGCGGTGGATAATATTTGGAGTTGTCAGAAGTGGGTCTTTTATAGCTGGATATCCAGTCCAAGGAGCTGCTACTATCTTGAGCGTCTAAGTTGTGTCTTTGTCCTTGATGAGCGGAGGACATAGAGTAGGACGCCATCCGTGTGTCCGATGAGCGAAACTCGTCTCTTTGTGAACTGGAGAAGCGAGTGTCCTGCTCTACAGGCCGATGCGTCGGTCCTCCAAGGAGGCGAACCTCCTCCCTGGCTCTGCTAATGTGAATATCAACAGAGCTAGCAATGTCTTCATCTGATGTGGCGCGACTTTGTACAGGTCTGTAATTTCTCAACTGAGACATCAGCGGTGGAATCATTCGCTCTGAGCTGTTAGGGGTCACAGAGGAAGTTCCAGAGGAACTGAAGCTGGAAGTTCCATGAAACGACCTCTGAGATTCTGTCTCTGACTGTGAACTGGAGAGTCCATACTGGCCCTGGGATGAACCCTGGTTCCCAGAGGCGTAAGGGTTATAGAGCTGCCTGGACATGGTGTTAGCAATCTTTAGCTGGTTGAGGAGATTGATGGCTGCAGCAGTTGGGGAGGGAGGCGTTGAAGAGATGTAGGGAACAGATTTGTTGGAGCTGGGAGAAAATCTTGCTCCACGGCCGCCAAAAGAAAGTGTGTTGCTTATTTGTGTCAGTGCAATCTGGGTTTTCAGTTGAGCCAGCCGCAAGGCAGCAGCCTGTTGGCCAATCAGAAGAGAGTTTCCTGGGAGCCCTCCAAGTAGAGGGCCCGGTGAGGGCCCGGGAGGGGGACAGGGGGCGCAGTGCTCCGATAGTGATGCAATGCTAGAAGGTTAAGAAAGAAAGGAAGGGGTTATTGAATGGTGCTGAGGTTGAAATCCATCATCTGGGAAGGCCACGGCTCAGCACTGGAATCTTTTTCACTTCCTGGACTGTGGTAGTGAGGCAAAAAGGAAAGTTAACAGCACAGACAAAGAGGAGAAGCAAAGTCAAAGCATTAAACTAGACACAGACAACACAAACAGTTTGGCTGACCACAATTAAGCATCCCAACACTACAGATACTGTTTCAGATCATCTTGTGCTAAATGCCTCTAAAGTTTACATTCAAGCGCAGGTTCCTTGTCAGTCACAACAACTCAGCAAACAATATAACCTGCTTAGTGTTTGCACAAAAATCCAGAGAATGTACCACCAAACACTAAGAGGTTAAATCCAGTAGCAAATTATTGGCTAGAGTAATCACTTGAAGAACTTTAGTTGGCATCATGTGAGGACCCTCTTTTCCACTTCTATCTGAAACACCTCTTTATAACTACTGTCTCTTTAAGGCTTCGGAAACCTCCTCTACTTTGGTGTTGTGAAATATGACCAGGGAAAGTTTAGAAAGGGACAAAAATCTCCAGAATCAAAAAAGAGAGTAGGATATCACCTTATATATGTTTTCTTTTTGATTTAATAAATTCCCATGAGCCTCTTGCTGTAATACATAATGCAAAACAGGAATATTAAGGGATATCTAGAAGGAAGATTCTGGATTGAAATGCTCCCCAGCTCACTCTGTCTATTGTAAGTAACTCTTGTGACACATGATGGTAGGTATGATCCTCATTTCGCAAGTTTTTACCAACAAAACTCACTACTATATAATGTTTCTACGCACAAAAACCACTCTCGGCCTCTTCTTTCAGACGGTTCAGCAGCAAACCACTAGATACAGAAACATCTTGTGGGGAAAGATCGATGCATTGGTAGAGAGGGACACGCTCCCTGTAGAAGGCTCAGTATTCCAACAAATACTTACCACTATCTGCGAAAAGCCCATTTTTATCTACGAAACATTTTTTGGACCAAACATTCAGACGGTTTAGGACTAAAGCTGTTTTTACACCACAATTTTAAACTTTAACCTCCGTCAGTCTGAAGATCAAACTTAATTTTTGATTGAGACTATGAACAAGTTTGACACCATGATTTAAACTTCAGAAAGTTTCTTAAAAATTAATCATTAGGCCATTGGAGATTTCATCAAGTGTAGCCCAGACAGGAGAAAATGCTATAAAATGTCCTTTAAGGCATGTAAAACTATGTTTGAAAGCTTGTAGACTCTTTCAGAGGCTGTTACACCGTTATAAAAAGTCTGGTTATGAACCTTAAAATGATGTTAAAATCCAAAATAACGTTTAACACCATGAGGTCTCGACATGTGAATTATGACGCAGGTGTTTGATTTGGCCCGAAAAAAACGGCCGTTACTGCGACGTTAACCTGAATTTACTCTAAAAAAAGGACAGGAAAAACCCATTAAAACAACTTTCGAAACCTGTTAATTGTTGATAAAATTTAAAAACCGACTGTTTTTGATCAAAACTTCCACGACAGTTGAATCTGTGCAGAAAGCTCCAGCTAACGGCTGTACATTTTTAACGTCTAACGGCCACAAACACAACAAAACAAGCGGTTAAACCATCGCGGTTTTGTTCTTTTTGGTTTTAAAATTCTGATTTTGTTACATACCGTTCGATATATATATAAATTTCTTGCAGGTTTAATGTTTTGTTTAGATTCCTTCTGCTGTCAGTAGCCTCCGAAGCTAACTTCTTCTTCTACGCTTTCACCGGCGGTAGATCAACAATAGGTTGGTTCGTTTCTGCCACCTAATGGTGAGGAGTGTGCACCGACAAATAGATATAAAGTTCTTTGAAAATGGATAAAAACATATTTCTGAGTGAAGAATTATGTTTTCTAACAGATTTCAGTAGTTGACAAACATTTCAAAGTTTTTAGGTTCATTATTTTTTAGTATTTTTAATTTGAGCACCCAAAAATATCAGGTGGTGCAACCAAATACATGAAAATATATTTATATGTTCCTGTTATTTTTTCTGTGTGAAATTATTGGCAAGTATCTCTCAAGTGTCCGTAGTGACTCATACATTTTCATTTTGTGTGTTTCATTTCTTTTATTTGTGAATAAGATAAATAATTTGATGTTAAAATAACATTTCACATTATTACATTGGTTGTTCCACCTGACATGGAAATTGTTCCAGTCACCAATGAAGTGAAAAAAACTTTTTTATCAGTATTTGTCTCTTTAGATGTTTGAAAAGGTGAACCACACAAATGTCATTTGGGCTCCTCTGGCTGATGCAGTTTCCTGTTTCCTGTTTTATTCTCTTCACTTTAAAATAAAAGTCTAATGTTACGGTTGCACCACCCTGACATTTGACAAGGTGAAAATTACGGGACAAAAGTTTTTTACATTTCTCAACAGCTTTATAATTATTAAAGAATAAAAGAATGTTTTATTTATAGTACTTAAACTTCTCAGTCTATTGTTGATTTCCTAATTTGTTTTATGTTTCTGTAACAGTTCATCAACTGGTATGTGAAAGCTGCTTGATCAAATTGAAACATTTATTGCNTTATTACATTGGTTGTTCCACCTGACATGGAAATTGTTCCAGTCACCAATGAAGTGAAAAAAACTTTTTTATCAGTATTTCAGAGAAATCTACAAACTTTTCCACTTGGTCACAAATGTCATTTGGGCTCCTCTGGCTGATGCAGTTTCCTGTTTCCTGTTTTATTCTCTTCACTTTAAAATAAAAGTCTAATGTTACGGTTGCACCACCCTGACATTTGACAAGGTGAAAATTAAGGGACAAAAGTTTTTTACATTTCTCAACAGCTTTAAAATTCTTTTTATTAGCAAAGAATGTTTTATTTAAAAAGGTTCAAGCATAAAATAATGCCTCTGTATTTTTAATTTCCATTTACAGTAACTGACATTCAATTTTTAGAGTTTAATTACTGTGGATACTTGTCAGGACGGTTGCACCACCTGACATTTTGGGGGTTTGAGGAACCAAAACACAAAAAAACATGTTTTATTTTAATAGTTTAAAGATGTGTTCAAATAACACAGGTTTCATAGAATAAAGAAATACATGTGATGAAATACTCAATTCATGATGGAAGGAAATATTGCACTCGGACACAAAAAAGGGACGTCACCTCATTGACCCATAACTCTGTTTTCTACTGTCAAAGTTTCTCTGTCTTTCTATCCATCTATGTATTTTCTTCCTTGCTTACTTACTTATTTTTGTACCTGCTAGAAACAAGCTTCCATAAAATGAAGTCACAAGGGGAAATAACATGATTCTGAAATGTAAAGAGAGATGTTAGATTTAACTTTCTCAAACAAACCAAACTCATTTATAATTGTCCGTGTGTTTCTAGTTTCTCCTGGGAGGAAGTTGTCGTCCACAGTCGTGGCGTCAGCAGCAGCTTCAGACTGTTAGTCGTCGGGTCGCACTGTGAGCTGAAGCTTCTGGACGTGGACGCAGAAAGATCGTCCTCCATTTCTCTGCTGTGTGTGTGTGAGTTTCCTGCAGAGCGGCTGCTGCAGACCATCAGAGAGAAAGATCAAAGTAAGGAACAAGACCATCTAAGGACTGACTCTATGAATGTGAAACTTTAAAAATCAAAAATTGCTGACCAACTCTTTATTTCCAGGTGTATCTGAGGTGCAGACGTTGCAGGTGTTATCGTTTGCTGCAGGCCGCTGCTGTCTGCTCTTGAATTCTGATTGGCTGCTGCAGCTGCAGTATAATCCCACAGAGGAGGAGCTGCAGACGTTATCGTGCTGCAGAATCCAGCTGACGGACGGAGATGGACAAACATGCGTCCATCACTGTGTCTGCAGGGAAACACTCTTCACCCTCAGCAACACAGGAGTCATCTGTATCCTCACCTGAGTCTTTTATGAATAAATCAAACACATTCTGCTGCTCAGACGACTTCTTTAACTGTAACCTCCAGCTGTGTGCAGCATCTCTGACGGTCGCCTGCTGGCCATCGTCGACCTCACTGCGTACCTGAGCTCTGTCCCTGCAGACGATGATCTCCTCTCCTCTTCCTCCTTCTCTTTCTCTTCTTCTTTCTGCCTCCTCCAGGTGTCAGCTGATCTCAGCACAGCCGTCGCTTTCACGCAGACTCACACGGCCATCGCTGTCGACCTCAACCACTACTTCAGGTACGACAACAAAAAAAAGAGCAACACACTCTTCAGTTTTATGACTTTGTTTTTCAGTTTTAGCTCCTACAACCCCTATTCCAATGAAGTTGGGACTGTGTGAAACATGAATAAAAAAAAACACAATGATTTTCAAATCCCATTTAACCTGTATTTAGTTAAATACACCACAAAGACCAGATATTTATAGTTCAAACTGATAAACTTTATTCACTTGTTTTGAATTTGATGCCTGCAGCACGTTCCTAAAAAGCTCAGATAGGTGCAACAGGTGAACAGGTTCAGTGGAAACAGGTGAGTGTCATGATTGGGTATAAAAGGAGCATCCCCAAAAGGCTCAGTCCTTCATAAGCAAAGATGGAGCCAGGTTCACCACTTTGTCAACAACTGTGTGAGCAAATAGTCCAACAGTTCAAGAACAATGTTTCTCAACATCCAACTGCAGGAATTGATGGATTTCATCATCTACAGACCATAATATCATCAAAAGATTCAGAGAATCTGGAGAAATCTCTGCACGTAAGCAGCAAGGCCCAAAACCAACATACTTACCGGCACTGGAAACTGGGGAGTCCGCCGCGACGTAATTTTTGGGTGTAGTAACACATTTCCTATAATCGTCGTGGGCTCAGGAACACTTCAGAAAACCATTGTCAGTTAACACAGTTCATCACTACATCTACAAGTGACAGTTCAAACTCTACCATGCAAAGACAAAGTCAGACATCAACAACACACACAAATGTGTTAGTGCCCATTGCATCATGGGTAACTGTCCCAGTATCTGTGAAGGCAGCATTAATGCTGAAAGGTACAAACAGGTTTTGGAGCAACATCTGCTGCCATCCAAGACACTTTGTCTTTTTCAGGGACGTCCCTGATTATTTCAGCAAGACAATGAAACCAAGACACATTCTGCTCCTGTTACAACAGCGTGGCTCTGTAGTAGAAGAGTGCAGCTACTAGACTGACCTGAAGCACAAAATACAACAACAGAGACTCCAGACTGTTGATCAACTGAAGTTGTACATCAACAAGAATGTGAAAGAATTCCAGCTCCAAAGCTTCAACAATTATTTTCCTCAGTTTACAAACTATTATTGAGTGTTGTTAAAGAAAAGGTGATGTAACACGGTGGGAAACATGAACATGTCCAAGCTTTTCAGGAAAGTGTTGCAGGGATCAAAATCAAAATGAGTGAATAGAGAAGTGAAAAAACATTTCACATGGTACAAATGTCAATTTATCCGCTTGTTGAACGATCAATGTCCTGATTGTTGATGTGTGTTTGCGTTTTCTGCTAAATTCATCTCTGATCTGAAATAATGAATTTGATGCGATTACTTCTGACTCAGCTGGTGGGAAAATAGACCAATTTGTTAGAAATGCACATCAGTTCAGATCAGCCGTGTCAGCCTTTCACAGAGAATCACTTAGAAGTGGCTTGTTTTACTTTTTTCTCCCAGGATGTTTCCAGATCATTTACTGTGTGCTGCGCCTCCTTCTCGCCCTCCTTTGGGGCTTCAGGACCCCTGGGATCAGGACAGCCTGTTGAGCTCTGAACGCAGCCTCGGAGCCCTGGGATCAACTTTCAGCGCTGACCGGTAAATTAGAGACACAAACCTGGAGCATCAGCTCTCGATGTCCAGTCACTGAATTCACCTAATTGTGAAAAAAATGTCTGAATTTATCTAAACATTGTCGATTCGAACTCTCTTTCAGCTCCTGGGAAGCTCGTCTTGCCTCCATGTACAGCAAAGCCCAGCAGGTGGCACCTCCCTCCCCTTCCTCCCCCCTCCAGCCTGCAGGCTCCTCCTGGTCCTCCTCCCTCCCCCACCTGGAGTCCCACCAGGCTCCATCCTCGGCCCACAGCAGAGCTCCTCCAGGCGGCGTGACGGCTGATTTCTCCGTCCCCGAGTCGTCCTCGCCATCTCTCCTGACCGTGTCTGAGTTTTCCGCTCAGCTTACGTTCATCTCCCCCGGTAACAGACAGACCACAGTGGCATTGTGGGATTTGGAGTCTGGGGGTGTGAGCTATCACCAGGTGGAGGGTGAGGCGGCCGCAGTCGAGCGCTGTGGAGAGAGACAGCACAGACTGCTGCTGAAGAGTGAGTCAGCTCATGAGCGTTTATCTGTCACAGTTTGATATTAAAGTTTGTTTTTTCATCCTCAAACCTCAAACATTTATCTCCGTCTCTCCGTCTGCAGACTCTGGAGTCTTCCTGGTCTTGTTCTTGGTTTCCCAGCAGGACTTGCTCAGCAGGCTCATGTTGTTTGGCAGTGCAGCAACCGTAGATGCAGTTTGTCATCTGAACAGCTGGGGGCGCTGCTCCATCCCTATTCACGCCCTGCAGGTATAAGGATCCACACTGTTACAAACGTGTCTGATCAGCAAACAGTAACGACTACAAATTAATACACAAACCTTTAATTGTGTTAAGAGATGGTTGTTTTACAGGACATTGTGTCTCTGCCACAAATTAAGAAGTTGGTTTTACTTTTATGACGCTATTCTAAGTCAATGTGTCATGTTTACTTTTGTCACCACAGCTTTTTTTTGTTGTGCTTCCTCATTCTGTTGGTTTTTGTTTGGTTGATTTGTTTCGCTCAATGTGATCGTCCACCAAGTTTGTTTTTTCTGATCCCATTTTTACTCAGAGTTTTGCCAAATTAAGGGTTAAGATCAAAGACATGATTCATAGAATTAAAGGCAGAATTTTGCCTTTGAGCTCAGATTTTTGAGACTTAAGTCACATTTTAAGAACAGTTGGACCTGAAATTGAAATTTTATTTTCTTCTCCTTTTGCTCCTACTTTAAACCTCTCATTGTTACATCTAACAACTATTCCAAACTAATGAACATTGTGACATGAAATAGGATGAAAAAAGTTATTGTAACAACAAGAGAAACTACTTATTCAAGCGGTTTTTGGGTTTAGGAGTTTGACTCATGACCCATCTGTTTTCATGGAGGAGGCTGGGTTCAGACAATACTGGAGCTTACCACCAGGGGGAGCTTTAAATGTTTTGGCTTTCATATTTACTGTCATATTCACTCCTGATCAAGATCTAAGATCTGTTAAAAAATTGCCCTAATTTATGTTTTGTAAAGTTTGATCTTAAAAAGGCTCAAAGTAGAGTTTCAAAATGCAAAAAAAGTAGAAATGGGAGTGAAACAAAAAAATATGAGTGAGCAATTCAGCTGAAAAAACCCTGAAATAGAAACAAAAGTTTGAAAAAGTGAACAGAGAAAAATGTAAATTAGTGCAATTTTTCAGTTGGTGTTGAGATTTTGAACAGGAATGTATCTGTTTTATCTGTATTTTTTAACCTCTTTTTAAGTGTTTTGGATCAGGAAAAGTGTGTTTTGTTTTAAAGATGAAATTTTGCTTTGTTTTTCTCAGGCGGGACTGAAGAACCGTCAGCTGGACACGGTGGATTTTTACCTGAAGAGCAAAGAAAACATCCTGAACCCTGCAGCTGATCAACCTGCAGCCTCCACACTGAGCCTGACTGACTGTAAACTCACTTTCAAAACTTCAAAACATGAGAAAAACTATTAAATCTGCTCTACAGTTTCTCACTGGCGCTATAAACAGAGGCTGTAATCTCTGCATGTGTAATTTTGTGTGTATTTGTGCGCAGGTGTTCAGGAACTGTGTCCTGCGTTGGACCTCCTGTGTTCAGCCGTTAAAGACTCAAACAGTGAAGCTCAGAGTCGACAGTTTTCTGAGCAGCTGCTCAACATCACCATGAGCTTCGTCAACACACAGATCCGCTCCGTCCTCTCAAACACACACTGTAAGAAAACTCACACACACACTCTTCAGGCCTGTGTGTTAAAGCTCGTCCTTGTGTTGGTTTTTAAATCTGCTCTGTCGTGTTTTCAGATGAAGACTCGGGCGTGCAGAGCTGTGTGGAAGTTCTGGACCGTTACGTCACAGACCTGAGGAGCTACATGAAGAGGTTCCCTTGGCCTGCAGGGGGCGACACCTCCACTGTCAGTGCTGCTGCTCCTGCTCAGGAGGTTCACAGGGACGAGTGGGAGCAGCTGGAGACAGAGGTGACGTTAACACCCTTTTTTTCCTTTTCATAACTGTATTAAACTTGAAGAACATGCTAAATTAAATAAAAATGTGTGTGTGTGTTTGGGGTTTTTCTGCAGGAAATCGTCCGTGAGTCCATCCTGACCAATCAGATTCCTCGAGCCCAGGCCGTCCTGAGGAGGCGGGGCCGTGCTGAGCAGCGTCTGTCTGCTCTGAGGATGGAGGGACTGCGTCAGGTGTTTTCCTGTTTGCAGAGTCGAGACCTGCAGACGGCAAAGACTCTGCTCACCAACATGGTCAGAAAACCTCACTAAGAGAAAGAACTTATTTTTACTTCATTTATATGTGAGTCAAGATACTTGGACATTGATGAGAATAAATTATGTTTAATTTTAGTTCATTAAATTTAGATAATTTGTTTGATTTCACAATGAATAAACAGTTGCTGTATTATATTATCAATATTTTCTTATTTAAATGAATTATTGAGTAATTTTGAATTAGTTTATGTAGTTTACATGATTCAATTTAATCTACTTATTTATTAAGTTAATTTTATCATCATTTTTTTCTGGAATAATTCACATGTAAATTCTAGCTATTTATTTTCTTATATTGTTTTTTTTACATCTAAAAAAAAATCTAAAATGAATCAAACTCATTCTTAAAGATTGATAAAAGTCATCCTGAACGTGTCATATTTGCACAAACAGTTTTTTAAGTGTAGAAATCAATCAGAGATTTATAGAGGCCCAAAAGTCAAAACAGGAAATATGAGTCATAAGTCACAATTTTGAGATTAAAAGTCAATATTAATTGATAAAAAGTTGAATTTTTGTGATTAAGAAAATCACATTTCTGAGAAAGGAAGTCAAGATCTTGAGAAAGTTAGTAGTAAAAGCTGCAAATTGGAGATGAAACTTGAAATTCATGGTCAAAGTTGAAGTTTTGAAACAAAAGGTCAAATTTTGAGATAAATTTTGAAATGAAAATCGAAATATTGGGATAAAAAGTTTGAATTCTGAGATAAGTGGAAATTTTGTGATAAAAGGTCACAGTTTTTAGATAAACAGTCAAAATAATGAGACAAAATGTCATGTTTTTGTCTTGAGATTTTGTCTTAAAAAGTCAAGTTTTGTGATACTAAGTAGAAATTATGAGATAAGAAGTGCTGACTTTTACCAGAAATTTTTACATAATTTTGGCGAATGAAACCAGCATTCAAGCCAATTTTTTTAATCAGGAGTAATTAGTTTTTAAAGAGATTAGATTGATTTTTCTTTGTTGTTTTCCAGGGTTTCAGTGTGAAGAAGCAGCTGCACAGTATCTGTCTCTACACTGACGACAAAGAGCTCAGGGAGTTTGTGGTGAGTTTCTCATGAGTTTCTGTTCTAAAATTATCCCAAATATTGGGGTTTTAGGGCTGTGATGTACTGTAACTTTCTGAGGCCTCTGATTGGTTGATGGTTCAGGTGGAGGAGCTGTCAGGGCGAAGCTCTTTTCCATGTGAGGAGATGCAGAGTGTGGAGTTTATCAGAGAGATGGAGAAACTGGGATCACTGCCTGCAACACGCTGCTCTGTGAGGACGACATCAGCAACGAGGTAACGAATGTTCAAATCACAGCATTTAGAGTATTTTAGAGTGAAACAGGCATTTTATTTTTGTTATTATTCGGCTTTTTATCTTCTATTTACTGAGCACTCCTGAGTTTTGTATAGGGCTGGGCAATTAATAACAAATTAGATTTTTTTTACCTCAAATGTGTCAGAAAACCAGATAATGTTTTTGCAGTAGATGTTTAATGCTCTTGAAGAATGGCAACAGCAAGAAGTAGCAATAAAAATAAGTTTAAGGTGGCAAAAACAGTCAAAAAGCAGCAAACATTTTCAAGAAAATTGGGAGGAAACACCATAAAGAGTCAGAAAGTAGCAAAAATGAACCAAAAATGGGAAAAAAAGGAGTGAAAAGTGACTAAAACCTGAGCCTGAGGATAAATCCAAAGCTAAAGGCTAAATCGAGAGGCAAAAGCTTAAGCTTGGGCTGAAGGCTAATTGTCTGATCAGCGTAAGTTTAAGGTGGCAAAAATGGTCAAAAAGCAGCAAAAAGTGTCGAGAAAATTGGGAGGAAACTTGGGAAATAGTCAGAAAGGAGCAAAAATGATCCACAAATGGGGAAAAGGGAGTGAAAAGTGACTAAAATTGGAAAAAAAGTCACGAGAAACAAAAAATGAAAAACAAAAAAACTGTCATGAGTTGCTGTCATGCTGTTATTAATGTCAATGTTCATTTCCAAAACTGTTATTGTTTAGCAACACTTAAGCTTGAGAACCTAAAAATAACTGCACCATAAATTGTAATTAAAATACAAGAAAAAATAATCACAATTAGATTATTTTTGCGAATCGCTCAGCCCTCATCTCATGATTTAAATGTTTGTTTTCAGGGGGGTTCAGATGGTCCATGGGGAGGTGGGTGAAGGTGAGGAGGTCCTGAAGCAGCTGGTGACACAGAGGAGGTCTGAGGAGGAGGGGGGGGCACTGTGGAGGAACCTCAGACTGGACTGGGTGAGAAACTGGGACCAGAGTTGCCAGACCAGCGTCCTCCTGTCCAGACTCAAACACACGGGTAAAAACCACAGAGGAGATTTTTCACACCTCATTAAAATAAAAAAAAACAAAACACATCTTCACTTTTCTTCTTCTTCTGTGTTTTCTTCCTCCTCAGAGTTGAGCTCCTGTGACGCGGCCGTGTTGTGGCGTTACCTCACCGCGCTGCACGACCAGCTCCGAGTTGTAGACTGGATCCAGAGTAACCAGCTCTCCGGCGCCTCCCAGTGGCCAGAGTTGACCCCAGAGCTGGTGAATAACAACACGGTGTGCAGCTCCTACATGAGGGAGAACATCCTGGACCTGCTGGCCAGAAGAGGAGTGTTCATCCCAGAGGAGCTGTCCAACCTGGAGCAGCTGCTGTGGAGACTCGCTCAGGGGGGAGGAGTGATGGCGTCCTCCCCTCCGGTCCCTCAGTATCGCTCGCCGCTGGGTCTCGACCTGCACAGCCTCTTCATCAGCTTCTGCCTGGATCACAGTCTGCAGTACCTGCTCTACAGCTACCTGGAGCACTACAGGTGAGCATCTTCTTCTCAAAACCTGTTTATAATCCTGAAAGCTGCTGCTCATAAACTCTCTGTCCTTTTATTTCTCCTCAGGTTGACGCCCAGAAACTGCCCCCTGTTGACCAATCAGAGCCTGTCTGGGAGTCAGCCGTGGTTCGAGATGCTGGTGAAGATTCAGGAGATCACCAGAGATTTGTCAGGTACAGAACCTGCAGCATCACATTATCTGAACTTCTTAACTTACAACACCCGAGCCTCAAAATGCCTGTTTGGACTATTTTACTTACCCTGACTATAAACGTCAAAAAACATCCTTAGAGTAGGTGCTTAGTCCCATTTTTTTCTGGAAAACTTGTAACTTTTAATATCTGTGAGTTATTGTGGATTTACTGGATGTTATAAGAGAGTAAAACAGTTCAAACTGAAGAAAAACACAAACATAGAATTGGATTTTAGAGGTTCAGTGAAGGAAAAATGCTGCAATCAAGCAGCAAACAGACTCAATGGTGTAAACAAACCTTGAACATTAACAAACATATGTGCAATAACATCTTATTTTAAAAAAAGACTTTTGACAGCATCACCAGATCCTCCAGCATCCCACAGCCTCTCCCTCTCCAAGCATGCAAGCCAATTGAGGGTGTCAGCTCCTCATCATGAGACAAAAACTGAAACTGAAAGTAGAGGAAAAAGACATTCAGCTGCTTAAACTCACTGGTTCGTGTTTATTCCTTAAATGCCCGAGTAGAATTACTGTGATAACCACATATTGGCTAAGAGAGCAACGTCTCAGCTTTCACAAACTGTGAAACAGGCTAAAACAGGAGCTAAAGGCTTAAATAAGTTAGAGGCTGAACCAAGAGCTAAAGGCTAAGACACAGGCTGAAGGCTAAAACCCGAGCTTAAAGTTGAGCTGAAAAGTTGAAGGCTAGAGCTTGGCATAGAGGCTAAAACGTGAGCTTAAGGCTAAAACAGGAGCTAAAGGCTAGATCAAGAGTTAAAGGCTAAAACTTGGACTAAAGGTTAAAACGCAAGCTAAAGGTTAAAAACAGGCTAAAGGCTTAAACAAAGGCTAGAAGCTGAAACATGAACAAAAGGTCAAAAAACAGACTAAAAGTTTAAACAGAAGCTAAATGCTAAAAACTGAGCTAAAAGCTAAATCTGAATCGAAAGGGTAAAACAGGAGCTAAAGGCTTAAACAGGAGCTAAATGCTAAATCCAAGGTTTAAGGCAAATACAGAAGCTAAAGGCTAAAGCTAAAGCTTAAGGCTAAAACAGGAGCTAGAGGCTAAAACTGGTCAAACAAACAGATTTTTTAAGCCGATTATTATAACTGTGCGTGAATTCTCCCTTTTTCTCTGTCAGATCCAGGTCTGCTGTTCCAGGCCAGTCTCACCAGTGCTCAGGTGTTGTTACCTGGCAGCCAGGCGTCTCTGAGCAGTTTGTTGTTGGAGGGTCACAGTCTGCTCGCTCTGGCTTCAGTCATGTTCGCACCTGGAGGAATCGACCAGGTAAACCTGACCCCTGAACCCTTATGTTTGCTCGAACAACCTGAGGCGACCTTAACGCGCCCTCTTCTCGCCCTCAGGTGGTGTCTCAGGGTGAAAGGTCGGGCAGGTCGGAGAGGACGGTCGACCCTCAGCTCCTGAAGATGGCGCTGGCTCCGTATCCCAAACTGAGGGCGGCTTTGTTTCCCACAGGAGCCAGAGGAAACAGCCCGTCCTCTGACATCTCTGTCTATCACCTGCTGCAGGTACGCTGAGTTAACGCTTGGTTACTTGTAGATGTGTTTGGAAAAAAAACTCATAACTGACTCTGTTTGATCTCCAGTCGCTCCATCCTCTGGACCCGTCGCGGCTCTTCGGGTGGCAGGCGGCAAACACCCTCAACTCCACAGGTGAGCGACGAAAACCAGCCTCAGAGTCGAATCCACAACATAATAACAACATTGTTCAACCTTTGTTTCCCTCCACAGAGACGTCAGAGCTGCCTCATTTCTCCAGCCCTCACCTCGTCAACAGATTCGCTCTGGTGGAGAACCTGGACTTCCTCTACTACCTCCGCCACGGACGACCATCCTTCGCTTACGCCACCTTCCTCGTGCAGCAGCTGAGCGTCTGCAGCGACGTTAAAACACTGTAAGTAAAACTCTTCTTCTAAACTAACCAAGAGAAAGCTGTGAATCCTGACAGGTGATCTGTGTCTCAGGCTGCAGCAGGTGCAGCAGCAGGTGGACCGTTTGGCGCTGCAGTGCTTCGACGTCCCGTCTGTGGCGTCGGCGTGCGTTTGTTTCTGCGAGCTGCTGGGAGTCTGCAGCTTAAAACTGAGGGTCGACATCAAAGCGATGAACGCCGTCCTGCAGCACTGGAACCAACAGAACACACACTCTGCTACTGCACAGCATCTACACACTCTAGGTACAACACACACACATGCAGTAGAAATAAAACTTTTACATTCAGCATCACAGAAAAAGGAAAGAAAAATCCCTGCTTTACTGTTTTTTATTCTCTAAAGGTGTAAAGCTGACAGAGGTGGAGCGTGAAGCAGCAGAGGAGCTGATTGGTTACCTGGAGGCTGCAGTGACACACACTCTGGAGCAGAAAAGCATCAGCAGGTAAACTCAAGAAACACATCATCATCATTAAATATCCGCTTACAGTTTCACGTTAGTGGTTTGGATCTGTCAGTGAGGGGGGGAGGGGGCATGTTGTCTCTGAAGATGATGTGTTAAATTCAGAAAAAGGAGTGAGGTCATGATGGCAAAATCTCAGCAGGTGAATCTAAAAGCTCCAAAAAGTCTCTCTCTCCCCAAATGAAACTCTCCCATCATATGTTCTGGACTATAGGTCGCTCCAGAGTATAAACCACATAAGTCAAAAAAACGTGTATGTTGCATTTATTTAGAATGATTTGACACATTTACAGTAATTCCAGAGAAAGCATTTACACATAACTTTGAAAAGTAAGTATTTGTGAACTAGGGGTTTAAACATTCTCCCTACTGCTCCTCATATCTGTGACCATACTTAAGTTTCAGTTTCTTTTCTATAAGTGTGCTCCTCTCACTCCTCACCCACTCCACTGTGAGTATTACTAGTTGGTCCACTGCAAGTCTGAGCTTAAATGAGCTCCATCAGATCAACATCCTTACTTCTGAAATGTTACAGGAGTTTTGACTTAATGAACTTGACTTAATTAAATTTTGAGCCTAATCCTAAACTGTCTACAAGCAAAGAAAATGGGAGTGACCTTTTTTTTCTCTAAATAATAAAATGAGATGTTAAACACTGTGCACTGTCATGCTTTCTAAGATGGAGATGTGGAGCCTCTGTCAGCCCATAGTGCCATCTGGTCTGTGGAGATATGTCTTCATCAGTATTTCTATTGTATGAATTTAGTGATCTGTTTCCGTTAAAATGTTCAAAACCCAAGTTGCATCCCAAATCTCTTAACGCTGATCGGAAAAGAGAAGAGGAAAATTGGGGAAACTGTCAGAGAGGAGACACAAGAACAAATGAAACCTTGAGGTCTAAACATTTGATTTTAAACAGGAAAACTTTGTCCAGAACCAAACAAATACAAAACAAAATATTGATGTTGTAAAAAGAAGGAAACACTTGCTGAAATGGTTTTGTTTGTGTGCATCAGGTCATCATATGAGGCGGCTCAGGAGTGGGCGTTACCTGTTCAGTTCTGTCAGCTCCACAGTCTGGAGCTCAGCTCAGTTTATCCCGCCCACTGTGCCGCTGACGGACAGTTCATCCACTTCCTGCTGTTTGTTCAGATCCACAACTTCCCACCTCAACAGGTGAGGACACACACACACACACACAACTCCACAACATCTTTACATTAACACTCAATGAGATAACTTCACACAAAATCCTCAAAGTACAATCGGAGAGTTTGGGTATTTTTTCATGTTGTCATATTGGGTTCCTTCGTCAGGTGAGGTCTTTGGCGACCCAGTTTGGCCCCGCCCTCCAAGCCCACCTGACTCTGGCCTTCCAGGACCTGCAGGTGTACAGCCAGAAAAGGGGCGGGGCTTCTGTGGAGCTGCAGTCAGGCTCCCTGGATACAGAGAGGGGCCCTGGGAGCACGGAGCACCCCAGGGAGCTGTTCCAGGTCCTCCTGCAGAGCCAAGAGGAGAAGACGCCGTGTAGGTACCTGCTGCAGGAGGCGCTGGTGCAACGCTGCCCGACGCTAGCTGTGCTGGCTGCCTGTCAACAGGTAACAACTGAAAACTGAACTGAACAGTTTTCTGATTTTACCCTCATTTATCATAAAAACAACCCTCCACCAGATCATATATCTACTTTTACATCTTTGAACTTCAGTAAATCTTAAACTAATCAATATGAAGCATCTACCACCTTTGTCATATCTGTTTGATTGACAGGAGGCGGCGCTCCTGCAGTGCCTGTGCGTGTGGGTGCTGACATCAGTTGATGATGTCACGGTTGAGGAAGCCACCTCCCACCTGGCTGAAGCCCCCCAGCACCATGAGTGGACATTACATGACCTGTCAATCATCTGGAGGACGCTGCTGGGGCGGGGCCACGTCAGGCCCCTCCTACGAGGGTTCCAGCTCTTCCAGAGGGTAAAAATAAATCAGAGACTTGATACCATATTTTGAAAAAATCTCATATCTAGATATATGCCTGATCAAAATGAGATTATCAGCACTAAAATAAGTTGTTTCTATTTGCATTGCTCTGCTTGGTGAGGTTGTAGTTGGTAGATGAGCACTGGTAGGACAGAACCAGGATTCACTAACGTTGCATATTCAGACATGTCTCAGAGCACCGGGCTGAGTTAAAAAGAAGATCCAATCTCCATTCATCTTTCAAAACAAAAACATCACCACAGTTTGCAGAAGTCCTCTCGCCATCGAAGTTGCTGCAACTCACTTCATATAGATTCTCCTCACAGTCACTTTAAAGTAGAATTGTTGTGATATTTAGGTTTTGCACGATTCTAGGTGTGATGAAAATGCAGCTTTGGAGACAGACAGCGAGTGACTTTGTACTATTGAGTGTCCTCAGCATGAAAAGAGAGTTGCCAAGATGATGTGAGGTGCTGTTGCCAAAAGGAAGCATGTTAAAGGAGAATTCAAAGGGTCCAAGAATGTGGCCTTGAGGGACGCCAGAAACAGTGGCGGTATTAATTACCTGATATTTAGGTTTGATTGTAGACCATTAATGAAGATCTACATCAGTGTACATCAAGAAATTCCCATCTCTGGTGGAGTTCCAGCTGCAGAGGTGTAGTGCTTTTACTATTTTGGTCAGAGAAACTTAATTTTTAAAAAAAATATATAACTACATTTGTGATTGACGCAGTCCACAAGACCTTTTTTCTTATTCAGTAATAGTTTAAATCCTTGTGTTTCTATCTTGAGACTTTGAATATCAACTTCATTTAATGAGGGGAACTGTATGTGAACTGTGTGGATGTATTAATTTATTTACCTATTAGTTTCTATCTATAAAGGCTGGACTGTATCAACACAGAGGCCACGACAAATTTCCCTAAGTAAAAAATAAAGTTAATTGTATTGTAATGTATTAAAAATTGTGACTAGGTATGAAAATTGCTGATTCATGCTTTCTTTTCCTCTTCTCTCTCAGGACTGCCCCCTGGTTTTGGTGCTCAGGATGTTTGAGTTGTGTTGTGACTACAGAAACTTCTCTGAGGCCAAAACTAAACTGTTGGACTTTCAGAGGACGCTCATCGCTGTAAGTTCTTTCTAACAGAAAAATATCACAGACAGTGGAACATAATCGTCTCATATAACGGAGAATGAGTCTGTTTTTGTTGTTGTATGCAGCTCAGAAATGGGGGTCCAGCGCCCTCTGGTGGTCTCCCCCTGCAGTGGGTGGAGAGTCAGGCCTCTGTTCTGCTCCTCACGATGCTGCAGCGCTGCTCCTCTCAGTACGACCTCCACCGCCTGCTGCAGCTCCTCGCCGACGTCGACAAACTCCTCAAATCCAACGGTGAGAACCACGAAGAAAAATACACTCCTTCACTCGCTGAGCAGTTAGATTTAACGTAGGTTTAATGTCGCGTTCAGGTCCAGACTTCAGGAAGCTAAGTCAACTGAGTCAGCTGCTGCAGGGGTCAGAGGTCACCGTGTCTCCCCGGCTGCTGCAGTGCAGTTCTCCCTCCGTCCAGCAGGAGGAGTTTGAGGCTGCGGTGGACGCTCTGCAGGCGGCCGGACGCTTCAACCAGGCGCGACAGGTGGCTCTGCTGGCCGGTCTGCCCGTCCACCGTCTGCTGCTCAGTCAGGTCTGACCCACAGAATAAAACAGGAGACGCATTCAAGTGTTTTTATCACACATTAACAAACAAACAAACATAAAAACAGCATTTATACTTCAATTAATACATCACTGAATCAACTACTTTTACTTTTGTGCTTTTTTGAAAACTTTTTAAATGTTTCTAAAAGTTAGACAAATAAAACCGTCAATTCAGTATAAGTTTTCATGAGTTAAAATATAGAAATTGGCAAAAAAAAGCTTTCAAAATCTTTCAGTAAGTGGTATATATGTTATGTAAATGGGTAAACATTAAGTCTTTGGATAGATTGGATATCTTAGCTGGTTTAAAAGCTCTTTGGTGGTGTTAGTTAGATTAGGACTAAAAGATTTGCAAAAATTCTCCAATTGCAATTATTTTCCCTTATCTTGCAATTGCGATTTATTGTGCCTTTATTTTTAGGTTCCCCATCTTATGTGTAGTTGATCTTAACTGCTATATTTTAAGGGCGATTGTTTTTGTCCTTTTTATTTATAATAATTCATGAGGGAGAAAAGTAGGATTGTTGTTAAAAGAAAAAAACACAAAAGAAACTCTGTTTGCATGTAAAGGTTCATCTAAAAATTACAAAATCGGGAAAAAGTTTAAAAAAAAATTTGGTCAGTCATTTCAGAAAGTGAAACTCAGATGTTATATAGACTCATTATACATGATTAAAGTGACAAAAACAGTGAAAAGTTGCAAAAATGATTAAAAGCAAAAAAAAAAAAAAACAGTGAAAAGTTGCCCAAATTATTAGAAATGACAAAAATGACGAAAAGTGACACAAACATTGAATAGTTGCAAATATGATTAAAAGTGATGAAAATGAATTAGTGAGTGAATTATTTCAAGCCTTGTTTTCTTGAAATGTTGATGATTAAGGCTTACAGACAATAAAAATTGGAAATTTCAGTGTACCAGAAAATAAAT
>RPOG01004488.1:17500-21925 GCA_008086565.1 Thalassoma bifasciatum | reverse complement strand
AGGCTTACAGACAATAAAAATTGGAAATTTCAGTGTACCAGAAAATAAATATATAACATAAGATCAATTAAACAAGGAAATTTTAAACAGAAATGTCAAACCTCTGAAAAGTTTTTCTACTTTCTGACTATTTTGGTTGGTTTTTCCTCCCAATTTTTGTGCCTTTCCACCCATTTTCGCTGCTTTTTGACCATTTTTTCCACCTTAAACTTATTTTTATTGCTACGTCTTACTTTTATTTTGCACTTGAGGAGGGTTGAGTAACACTAGCGTAGAGGAAAAAAACATCTACCGCAAAAAATTGTATCAAGTATTGTGAAACATTTGAGGTTAAAGAAATATTACACCATCTGTGACTAGAATATTGCAGAAGATCATATTGAGGTTTGATCTAATTTCCCAGCCCTAAGAAAAGCCGAGGATCCACCTTTTTGTAGTAAATCTGCTTTTATTGTTGACTTTTCTGTTTTCCGTGCAGCTCCTCCAGGAAGTGAGCTCCCAGAAGTCCAAGCGGCAGTGGAGACGCCTGGAGACGAGAGTCGGTTTCTGGAGGAAATGTCACGAGCAGCTGAAGGCGGACGGCACCGACCCAGAGTCAGCCTCTCACTTCTTCCTCTCTCAGGCTGAAGAGATTCGTCCCGCGGACTCGTGTGAAGACGCCGACCCTCAGAGCGAGCTGCTGGACGTCCAGGAGCGCTGCCTGCTGCTCTGCCTCGCCGCTCACTGGCTCTCCCTGCTCCTCCTTCCCCCCGTGGACAAACTGGAGGGTCTGGAGAAGCTGCTGTGGGTCAGCCGGGTCAGACGGCACGCCCTCACCGTCTCCATGGAGAAAGAGAGCGTCTTCAACCTCCCGCCACCTGCCATCACACCTGAAATGAACACCTACACTGTTCTCATGAAGGAGTTCTCCTTCTCCACCATCTCAGGCCTGAACACGGAGCAGTGCCTGAGTGTGGAGGGACTCCCGGGTCCACCTGAGGAGCAGGAGCAGGTGAGCGTCGACCCCACGCTGAGTCCAGAGGAGAGGAGGGTCCTGGCTGCTCTGATTGGTCAGTTATTAGATGAAGGAAGTATCCACGAGGCCAGCCGGGTGTGTCGCTACTTCTCCCTCTATCACCCGGACATGTGGGTGGTGCTGCGCTGTCGAGGTCTGGCCTCTGGAGAACCAAACCCTGAACCAACAGAGGAGGCAGCAGAAGCTCTGCCCAAGAAAACCATCACCAGCTGTGAGTGTCATAGTCAACAAGTGTTTATGAAAATGGTTAAACTATGACTTTTGTTTTATTCTTTCACATTTTTCATCATCATGTAAACAAGACAAAAAATAGATTGAGGAAAAACATGCAACTTTGAAATCTATTTTTTCCCAAGAATGCACTGCTGCATGTGTTTGGCTCCCAAGAAGGCATGTAAGCGTGCATTTTGACTGCTAAAAGGGGAACTTGGTGTGTGTTTTTTACTCCCAAAAGGACACTCAGATGTGTGTTTTGGCTCCCAAAATGGCACTTAATTGTGTGTTTTGCAACCCATGAGGGTATGTTGTTAGTATGTTAGTATGTTAGAATGTTTATTTCTTCCTCCCAAGAGGCACTTTTCTTTGTTTTGGCTCCCAAAATGGCATTTAAGTATGCATTTTGACTGCTTAGAGGGCAAGTGTGTGTTTTGACTTCCAAAGGGCCACTGCAGTATGTGTTTTGGCTCCCAAGATGGCACTTCTCTTCGTTTTGGCTGCCAAGAGGACACTTTGGCACATGTTTTGGCTCCCAAAATGGTAATTAAGCATGCATTTTGACTGCCAAGAGGACCCTTACTTGTGTGTTTTGGCTCCCAAGATGGCACTTCAGGTTATGATTTGGCTCCCAAAATGGCACTTCAGGTTGTGTTTTGGCTCCCAAGATGGCACTTCAGGTTGTGTTTTGGCTCCCAAATGTTGGCACTTCAGGTTGTGTTTTAGCTCCTAAGATGGCACTTATGTGTGTTTTGGCTCCCAAAGATGGCACTTCAGGTTGTGTTTTGGCTCCCAAAATGGCACTTCAGGTTGTGTTTTGGCTCCCAAAATGGCACTTCAGGTTGTGTTTTGGCTCCCAAAGATGGCACTTCAGGTTGTGTTTTTTGGCTCCCAAAAATGGCACTTATGTGTGTCTTGGCCCCCAAGATGGCTCTTTTTATGTTTTGGGTCCCAAGAGGGCACTCCATTGTGTGTTTTTGCTCCCATAAGGCCACCTTAGTATGTTTTTTTTTCCTCCCTAAAGGCTTTTTTTGTCAGTTTTGGCTCCCAAGAGACCACCTTAGTCTGTGTTTTGTTGAGAATGCACTTTAGTCTATACTTTTCTTACTGTTAGGGCACCTTTGACTGTGTTTTTTACTCCCAAGAGAGCACTCAAGTGTGTATTTTGGTTCCTAAGAGGGAACTTTTGAATGTGTTCTCCCAAGAGGGAAAATCTAGAGGACCCAGTACTAAACCTTGAGGAACTCCTCTACTCAGCTCCTGCTGTCTGATGACCCTGATCGTCAGGATGAGATGATTTCATGAGAGATAACTTCATGTGTTCGGTAAAATAATTCTGCTTTTTTTTCCCTCCTCCAGCTGCCTCCATCAACAGCCTCTCGTCATTCGTGGTGCTCCCCCCGCTGGAAGACGAGGTCGCTGTTCAGCTGCAGAAACTTGTGGATCAGTGTCGCCATGGAAACAACTACTGCAAACAAGTCCTCAGCCTCTACCAGCTCTCAAAGGTATGGACCAACAATTAGTGTTTGAAAATACTTTCTGCTGGGTTATGAATGAGTTGTTTTTTACTTGGTAACACTCAGGTTTTTTCTTCTGTTTCCTCCAGGAGCTGCAGTGCTCCTTCAGTCAGATCTGTGCAGAAGAACCTCGCTCTGTGCTGGAGAAGCTGCTTCTGTCGGAGCAGCCCGAGCGTTTCAGGAAAGCTCAGGCCTTCATCAAAGCTCAGGGTTTGTCCGCAGACTCCGTGGCTCAGCTCGTCTCCTCGGCCGTGGTGCAGGCGCTGCTCGCCTCCAACCAGGAGCTGCAACCAGGTGAGATCCACGACCATGACGGCGGATACAGAGTCCTCACATCAGAGTGTGTGTGTCCTAAACTGAATTTCTGTGTGTGTGAGCAGAGAGGCAGGTGTTCAGGCCGTCAGAGGGACGAGACTCGATGGTTCAGCTCATCAAACTGTGTGAGGATCCAAACCTGGTGGGACTGAGTCTGCTGGAAAACCTCAACACTGTCCCTTTAAGAGACCTGAGCTGCAGTAAGACACACACACACACACACACACACACACACACACACACTTACAGAGGATTTGAACACACACAGGGCAGGTGTTTTAGTGTCTTTTAGCTTGTTATTTTGCGTGTGAATGGTTTAGCAGTCTTATTTCCACGCACCAATAATATAATATCCATTTAAAATCCATTTTCATTCCTTTATTCTTCATTTTCACATCAATGACTTTTAGAAGTGTCAGTGTGGCTTTGTTATCAACCCGTTCAAATATAAAAAACCTCACTGAGAGAACATGGTAAAGGTGTAAAAGGTGGCTCAGAAAATTCAAGATAAAATATTTTGAAAGTTATGACATAACAGATTCAAATTTAAATGTGAATTTCTTCACTAATGGTGCTACTTTTCTTTCCACATTAAAAGTGTTTGTTGATTACATCAGTGCTTCCTCTGCTACTCAGTAAATACAACCCTTAATCTACCATACTGTCTGGTTTTCTTTTTCTTTCTTGAAATAAAAGTGAAGAACTTCAGCATCACTTAGTGCAAAAAAGCTGAAGATTGTATGTTTTAGTTATGTATTTATTTTCAAATCCAGCCTCCTTTTTTTTCAAATTTTTTTTTTAATTATATAATATATAAAATCAATGAAAAAACAAATCATACATCTCATTTAAACATCTGAAATTATACAACAGTAGCTCAATTTAAAATAACCCAGACTTAGTAAGCAATACAAAAACATGTAAGGACCAATGAGTCATTCAATAATATATACGTAGAACCATTTTTTAAATATAGTAAAGTGAAAACAAAGAATGAAATGGGATAAACCTCCCTGACACATAAAACCCTCTGAGGAAATCTAAAATAAAAACAAAACAAAAAAATAAAAAAGGGGACATAGAGGTTGATTTTAGACAAATGATGTTCATACTGGCGTGACATAACTAATCCATCTTTCCCATCTATTCAAAATAGTTTCTTGTTTTAATCCCAAAGCAAAGGTAAACCTCTCCATCTTAAACATATCATAAATTATGTCAATCATTCTTCTGCGGGAGGTTTTTCGGGTTTTAACCACCCTCTCGTAACAGCCTTTAAAGTATTTGACATTATTAGAAACATTTTCTGATGTGAAGATTGTATATTTTAAATCATTTGTGTATCACTTATTTCTGAAATTTGGA
>RPOG01004488.1:0-15000 GCA_008086565.1 Thalassoma bifasciatum | reverse complement strand
TCTTGTTTTTTCCCCTTTGTTTCACTTAATCTCAAAATGTAAAAAAAAAAAAAAAAAAAAAAACGTGTCTAAAATTATCAGGGAAAAACATCAAGATCTTTAGAAAAGAGTAAAGAAAATTTGAGAATTGAGTTAAAATTCTGACTTCTCATCCCTATAGTTTTCATTATTTCTCATTAATTTTGACCTTAATGTTGAAATTTTGACTTTATATGGGCAAAAAAAAAATCCTGTTCCCGCTCCCTCCCCATTTTTTTTTTTTTTCATTTTCGAATTTTTATAATAATAAAATTCTCTCCACGTTCTCTTTCACCTGTCAGGTGTTCGTGGTGTCGGAGGCGTACAGCTACAGTCCAGACTGGGCCGAGATCCTGTACCAGAAGGTGATCCTGAAAGGAGACTTCGTTTACCTGGAGGAGCTCAAACGCTACCGACCTTTGACCTCCAGCTTGTTTGAGGACATTTTCAAAAAGTAAGACGACGTGAAGCAGCTGAAAACTTCCTGACAGCAGCTGAGAGTTCGGTCTCATCTCTCTCTCTGTTTTCATTGTTGTTGTTTCAGGCTGGACGGCGCTCCCAGTAACGTCACCGCCAACGTGAAACGCCTCCTGACGCACTGTGACGACGTGTACAGCCGCTACAGACTGGCCTATCAGCAGAAACTGTTCGATGTCACCAAAACGCTGCTGCAGGACGCCAAGACCTCCAGCTACCTGAACGACAGACTCGCCAGCTGATTGGCTGATCAGAAAACTAAACCAAAACTTCAGAGACTGTCACATAAAAACCTTATTTACAGAGGTTTTAAAAAATAATATCTGTTTTTCCTAATATGCCTTAACTGACCAAACCACTGAGATGATTTAAAATCAAATACAATGTGATTGTATTCTAATGAAATTCATATTAAAGCTGTTTCTCTGTAAATAACAAACTGACAAAACTTTAAAGTTACAAAATCTCCACATCGTGATATGATGACATTAAAAAATGACATTAAAGACACTTTGTAAACTGTTTGGTTTGTGTTTTTCTGAAGGTTTAGCAATGAATTTGGTGCTTCATTCAGGTATTTCATCACTTTCAAAATAAAGGAGAGTTTGAGGCTTTGGAAGGATTTACAACTCTGCTCAAGAAAAGAGACAAATTGTTGAAAACCACCTTTGCAAGAACAACAATTGAAGTGGTGAAATGTGTCAAAGAGTAACAATAAAAAGGAGTTTGAGATGACAAAAATGGTGAAAAAGCAGCAAAAAGTTGAGAAAACTTGGAAAGTAGAGAGAGGAGTAAAATTTTTCAGAGGCCTGATATTTAATAGATTTTATTTATAAAGTGATTTTCAAGAGCTCACACACGCTAAAGACAGTAAATGTTGAAAGAGCAGGTCAAAAAATACAGTACAATTAATCAAAAATAATGAATGGACAGATAAAAAACAAAACAATATATTTGAAAAATGAATGTAGAGAGCAAGATTAAAAAGGTTGTGATGGAATGTATTAGTAAAATGTAAATTACAGTGTAGTTATAAGTTAAAAGTAGTGCAGAAGAGGTGTGTTTTTTTTAATCTGGTCTTGAAGGCGAAGTCATGGATTATTATTTGTATATTTTTATTATTAATTTTTTTTTTTTTTAATTGTACTTCCCTCCCTTCTGTTTGTGCTTTTCTTCTTCAAAACAAGAAAAGCAATAATAGAAGTAATATATGTAGTAATATATATTTATACTGAATCTTTCTTGGGCCTGGTTTTTTAATTTTTCCTCATTTTGTTAGGCTTTTGTTTGTTTGCTTAGCTGGTTTTATTGTGGGCAGGGATGCAACGTTATTTCTTTCTGCAGTTTATCTATCTATCTATATATATATGGCAATTAATATCAACAACACATTGGACGAGGAACCTAAAAATAATGATAAAATAGATCACAATTGTAATGCAGGGGGGAAAGAATTGCAATTACATTATTTTTTACAAATCACTCAACCATGTGATTCAGCTTAGGAAAATTTTAAGAGACCACTGGAAACTTTTCAGTTTCTCTGATTTTGCTATTTATAGGTATTTGTTTGAGTTAAATGAACATTTTTGTTTTATTATATAAAATACTGACAACATTTCTCCCAATTTCCAATTCCAAATATTGTCATTTAGAGCATTTATTTGCAGAATTGTTTTTTAAAAAAGCCCACAGTTTTCAGTCTTCAAATAATGCAAAAAAACAAGTTCATATTCAATTTTAAACAACACATTACTAATGTTTTAACTTAGGAAGTATTCAGATATCAGTATTTGGTAGAATAACCCTAAATTTGCAATAACATCTCTCCACCAGTGTTTCACAGAGGAGAGTGATGACCTCAGCAATAGTTTTTATCCATTTCCTCGTTAAATAAGATTTGTTTCAGGTGATGACCTCATCAAAAACAGGTGAGCTTGTGTTGGAATTCAACAGACACTGAAATGGAATGACTGTCATGTATGTAGAGATGCTGATTTCTGAAAAATTTGCAGTGATCTCTTCATTTTTTCCAGAGCTGTATTTGTTAATCTAATATTTCAGATCAAACTAATGAGTGGATGCAGTTTCATGTTTGTCCACTAGGTGGCCCCACATGCTTGGTGTCAGCTCTTACATGAAGAACAAAGACAACAGATTTCTGCAGGTGAGAACTTTCTTCATTTAAGTCATGAGAGTTAAACAAACTTTCTCTTGCTCCACTTTCTTGTTTGTCTTTTTCTTTCTCTGCAGGCTTTTTCTGAGAGTTTAAAACCTGCAGACAGAACCAAACTGTGCAGAGAAGAATCATCCCAGAATTAAACCCATCTGTCTCTGAATGAGGTCAGGCTGTAAAATGATGATATTACAGCTCCGTGTAAACACACACACGTTTTAGTCTCAGTGTTATTATTATTATTCTCATTATCACAGTTACAAGCTCCCAGACTTTGAGAGACAAACCCAGTTCATTCCAGATGAGTCTGTGTCTGCAGCAGCAGCAGCTGTAAATGTTGGACAGTGTTTTTTCCTCTGAGCCTTCTGTTTATCAGCAATAACTCTGCTAATGGAGAGAGTCATTAAGAAAACGATCTCATTATTCAGCTCTAATTAGAAAATTAATCAGGAGTTTATATCACGCTCAGAGGAGCAGATGAAAGCTTTCACACTGCAGACTCAGCTCACTGTTTATTTAAAGTTCATCTGCAAACAGGCTGAAGAGGAACATGTTTATTTTACATGTTTATGTTTACATATCCATAGATGAGCCGTCTGCATATTAATGTAAACACACATGTTGATTATCACTGAACTCCAGCATCCACTCAAATAGTTAATGTAAAGATGCAAATGATTAAATTCTACATATGAACTTATTTCTCCCCAAAAAAGTAAAATTCAAGTGGACTTGGTAAAGATAAGAAACAAGAAACAATCTTTACCAGAATTTTAAGAGAATATTGAGTTATATATTAACAGCTAAAATGTTGAAAAAAGCCAAACAGAGGGAGAGATTTCAAGCTAACATGCTTAAAATGTAAAATATTTGCGAGATAATATGTTAAATTAAAATGATAAACCATCCAAAGTCACATTTTATTCAGTTCCAAAAGTTTTAACTGTCTGTTTTAAGCAATAATTCAAATGTTGTTTAGCTACTAAATATTTGCCAGAGGAGAGATTCAAGCCAAATAAATTCTACATTAGAATGTATTTGTGCTCAACTACAATTAAAAAATGAGATTTTTGTGAGGAGGTGGCTACTTAAAACAGGATACTTGTCTGACTGAGGGGATCCCTGCAATATATTGTAATATCCTAACTGTACATTTATTAATTTTTCTTTTATTGATATTACTAAAATGTACTTGTGTTGTAATGCCATACATATCAAGTGATGTTGTCAAGGATTGTTTTGTCTATAATGTGTCCCTTTATATTTAATAAAAATACAGTTTAAATAAAAAAGAAAGCATTTGTATCCAAAAAATGAAATTCAAGTGGATATTATTAAAGATAAGAAACAAGAAACACGACTTTCCAGAATTTTAAGGGTAATATTGAGTTATGTTAACAGCTAAACTGTTGAAAAGACTAAACACTTGGAGAGGTTTCAGGCTAACATGCTTAAAAAGTTAGATATTTGCAAGGTAATACGTTAAAATTAAAATAATAAACCCTCAAAAGTCCCATTTTATTAATTCCCAGAAGTTTTCACTGTCTGTTTTAAGCAATAATTCAAATGTTGTTTAGCTACTAAATATTTGCCAGAGGAGAGATTCAAGCTAATTAAATTCTACATTAGAATGCATTTGTATCCAAAAAAGTTAAATTAAAGTGGATATTGTTAAAGATAAGAAACAAGAAACACTCCTTTCCAGAATTTTAAGGATAATATTGAGTTATGTTAACAGCTAAAATGTTGAAAAGACTAAACACTTGAAGAGGTTTCAAGCCAACATGCTTTAAAAGTTAGATATTTTCAAGGCAATTTGTTAAAATTAAAATAATAAACCCCCAAAAGTCCCATTTTATTCATTCCCAGAGGTTTAAATTGATGGTTTTAAGCAATAATTCAAACGTTATTTTGCTACTAAATTTTAGCCAGAGGGGAAATTCAAGCTAATGTTAATATTCAAGCCAAATTAATTCTACATTAGAATGTATTTGTATCCAAAAAAGTAAAATTCAAGTGGACATGGTAAAGATAAGAAACAAGAAACACCCCTTCCCAGAGTTTTAAGAATAATATTGAGTTATGCTGACAGCTATAAATGTTGAAAAAAGCTGAACAGAGGCAGAGATTTCAAGCAAACATGTTAAAAAAGTTAAATATTTGAGAGATAATATGTTGAATTAGAATGATAAACCTCAAAAGTCCCATTTTATTCATACCCAGAGGTTTTAATTGTTGTTTTGAAGTAATAATTTAAATGTGATTTAACTAGTTTAAAGTTGAAATGCTGAGCCCTGTCTCAACATTAAGCACTTTATTGCAGCAAATGCATAATGTTGAAATGCTGAGGATCAAAATGATAAACCTCAAAATACTTATCTAACTCATTCCCAGGGGTTGTAATTGTTAGTTATATGCAATGATTCATATGTTATTTAGCTACTTAATATTATTAGTATTGCATTAGTATTATAATATTAGGAAATTCAAGTTAACGAGCTGAAGGTTAAAAAAAAAAGTTAAGGTAGCCAAACAACATGCTAAAACAAAAAACAAGTTTTGATACTGTCCAACTCCCACACAGAAGCTTAAGGATAATTAATATTTAATTACATGCTTAAAGCTCTAATGTTATAAATAGTTTCTTATTTTAAACAGAGGGAGATAATTCAAGCTAACATGCTAAAACTTAAAATGCTGAGTAACTCCTGTGAATAAGTATTACATTCAAAACTGTTTATGTGCTAATAGTTAAAATGTTACAGTGCTTATATTTATGATCATAAGAGAAAAAATTCATTCTAAAGATTAAGTTTAAAGTCAACTAGATAACATACTTAACTAAAATGATAACTTTGAAATACTTAGTAACTCTAAAATGTTAAAAATAGCACAACAGAGCGAGAGATTTCAAGCTTAGATGCTAAAAAAGTTGTATATTTACAACATAATATGCGAAAACTAGAGCGGGGGCAGGGCGCATTTCCTTTCAGCAAATGCTGGATGTTGAAATGCTGAGCACCATTTCAACGTTAGGCACTTTCATGCAGCAAATGCTTAGAATAATTAAACCTCAAAGGTAATCATGTATTTTTATGCCATGGTTTAAACCTGATGGACAGATATTGGAGAAGATAATTATGGTTAACAGTTTTTGCATATTTCTCCAAATCAGTGGTTTATATAACTGAGGTAAACAGGAGATTTATGATGAGCACACGACTGAGTCAAATGTTGTTTTAACTCGCAAAAGGTCAAAATTTGGCCATTTTTTTAGAGGACGTGGAGCTTTTAATCTTTTATGTCGGTTTGACTCTGTACTCAGGAGTTTGGGGTTAATATCGTTAATTTTTAATTGTTAAGTTAAGGTTTGACTGGTGGTGACTTTGTCTGCGTTTTATGAATCTGTTTTTAAAAAGCAGTTTTACAGGAGGATGTTAGTTTGTTCATTTTAGTTTAGTGACATCTTGAAGGTCAGGATGTTAAAAACAGTGTTTGAAGTCACATCAGACTGAATGTTACCAAAGTCAAAGTTGAGACTTTACTGTTACCACTGACGAAAAATCAACACATTCACTCTGCAGTAAAACAACATGAGAATTAGCATTAAAAAAGGAGAGAGCAGCAGGTTTCTTCCTCCTGCACACAGCACAGCTAAAAATACCAGGGTTTGTTTTTCCTCCTCAGAAGAATCTGTTCTCTGTCTTTCACTTTTTTTTTTATGTGTGAAATGAAAACAAACTTTCAACCCAGCAGACGAGAGAATCCATCACATTGATGCAAGAAGTTTCATCCTCCTTTCTTTCTTCTGCAGTGGGTTATTGTTATGTCAGAGTTGCGGCGTGTTTCCAGTCTGTTGCCTCCTTCCTCAGATATTTTTGTTGAAATAAGTGGATTTCAACTCATCTAATTGGAGACAGCGGGGAAGTGAAGCCAAAGGTGAGAATCTACCTCAGTGAAGCAGACAGAGGGGAATTAAAACAGGAGTCGTTTCTCTGTTAGGACGATTAAACTGCACAGACACACATGACTTAAAGCTGCAGCCTATGACACATTAAATTCCATTTCTGTCTGCAGTTTCTCTTCGTACAGCACTAATTTAAATGTTACAGCTTGATAGGGCTCTGCTGGTTTGAGCTTTTTCATTCCTTTCTTCAGCAGGATTTAAAAAGTACATTTATTTGGCAATGAATCAATTAGACAAGAACAATTAAAATAGTTTTAAACAACTTAAAAGTGCAGCATTTAATGACTATTTTAGTCTCACAATGATTCACTTATTCATGAGGAGCATCTTTAATGCTTAGTAGAGCATCATTTTCCTGTTTTGATCTGCTGCAAACATGAATCTTGTCTTTTAGGGAGGTTCAGAAAAACAGATGAGGCTTTCTTCTCAGATTTCCTGACACTCGATCGAATCGTTGAACCATCTTGTTGCAGGTTTTCCAGAAGAAGTGAGCATCAGAGCATCACAGAGACACTGCCGTGCTTCGCTGTAGGTGAGCTTTTCTTCTTCAACACGTGGTTCATTCTCCCCAAAAAGTAACAGTTTGGTTTCATTGTACCACAGAAAAAAAGGCTCCAAATTTCTCAGTCTTATTTGAATGACTTTGAGTATACTGGAGGAATTTTTAACACTTGTGGGCACTTGTCCTTGCCACCAAACAGGGCAATTGACCAGTCAGGGCAGCAGTTAAGTCTGTTTTGCTAACAAGATGGACCCTCAAGTCCACCCAGCACATGCTTTGGCTCCTAAGAGGGCACTTAAGCTCATTTATGGCACATTGTGGCTCCCATAAAGACTCTTAAGAATGTGTTTGGCTCACAAGAGGACAATTAAGGGTGTGTTTGGCTCACAAGAGGACACTTTAGGGTGTGTTTTGGCTCTCAAGAGGACACTTAAGGGTGTGTTTGGCTCTCAAGAGGACAATTAAGAATGTGTTTTGGCTCACAAGAGGACAATTAAGGGTGTGTTTTGGCTCCCATAAAGACTCTTAAGAAGGTGTTTTGGCTCACAAGAGGACACTTAAGGGTGTGTTTGGCTCTCAAGAGGACACTTAAGGGTGTGTTTGGCTCTCAAGAGGACAATTAAGGGTGTGTTTTGGCTCCCATAAAGACTCTTAAGAAGGTGTTTTGGCTCACAAGAGGACACTTAAGGGTGTGTTTGGCTCACAAGAGGACACTTAAGCGGTGTTTGGCTCTCAAGAGGACACTTAAGGGTGTGTTTGGCTCTCAAGAGGACACTTAAGGGTGTGTTTGGCTCTCAAGAGGACAATTAAGGGTGTGTTTTGGCTCCCATAAAGACTCTTAAGAATGTGTTTTGGCTCTCAAGAGGACAATTAAGGATGTGTTTTGGCTCCCATAAAGACTCTTAAGAATATGTTTTGGCTCTCAAGAGGACACTTAAGGGTGTGTTTGGCTCTCAAGAGGACAATTAAGGGTGTGCATTTGCTCCCATAAAGACTCTTAAGAATGTGTTTTGGCTCTCAAGAGGACAATTTAGGGTGTGATTTGGATCCTAAAAGGACACACAACAATGTGTTTTGGCTCCCAAGAGAGCACATACAATGTGTTTGGTATCCTGGTAGGACTCTTAAGGTCGCGATTAAGCTCCCAAGAGGGCACTTAGACGTGTGTTTTGTCTGCCAACAGGGCACTTCTGTGTTTTTCGACTCCCAGAAGGACACTTAAGAATGTGTTTTGGCTCCCAAGAGGAAAATTAAGGGTGTGTTTTGGCTCCAAGGAGGGCACTTAAATGTGGGCTTTGGCTCCCCAGAGGGTGCTAAAGCTAATGTGGGGCACATTAAGGCTCTCAAAAGGACAATTTAGGGTATAATCTGGCTCCCAAGAGGACACTTAAGAATGTGTTTTGGCTCCAAATAGTGCCCACAGGCCCACATTTTGGCCCCTAAAGGGTTGCTTTAGCACATATGTTGCTTGTTTTGGCTCCAAGAACTTTAAGATGAATAAATCCTCTAGAACAGTGTGTCTTAACCTTTTCCAACTCAGAGCCCACTTTTGAGTTTCAACTCCATCCCGTCAAACACAGAGGCTATGATTCCTTCTCTGAGAATTTATTCTTTACATAAATATTTGTTTAACCCTTGTGTGATGCTCCTGCTGTGGTATCTAGTTGTAGTGATGTCATCTTGGAGGTGTGTCTCACCTGCTCTCTCCCTGTAACACACTGATTGGAGTAACTCATCACACCTGGGCTCAGTGTGTTGAAATTACTTAAACTCTGAAAGTCACTCTCTCTTTCTTGGCTTCTCTCCTCCTCACAGGTAGATTGTGCTTTTGTTTTGTTCAGTAATGTTTGTTTTCATGTTCAGTACCACCACACACCACTGATTCTGCTGATCTTTCACACCCCAATCAGTTAATACTTCATTTTGAATTCTGATTTGGTTCAATCTCATTTAATGAAGTATGATTTGAAATGGTTCTTGATGTTTGTCTCCCTTTTTGTCATGATCTTTTGAACCAGGTCGTGATATCTGGGACACCAAACCCATTAGCAGGAGCAAAAAAAATACTTATTTTCAAATGACTGGCATTTGTAAACTATTTTTCCAATCCAAAACCTGAAAAAAATTTGAAACTATTAGATTCATGATTCTGAGACGGCAATTACCATTTGAGAAAAAATACATTGGCAAATATTAGTTGTGTCAAACTAATCAAATTGTTGTTTTATTTGCTCATTGTGAACAGCCGAATGTTTGTAAATTTTGCTTGTAAACCAATTTTGAGTGTAACTGTTTCTTTTTCTTCTTTTTTATTCCAATATTTGGGATTTAGATATTTTGAACAATGAGAGCTTTATTGTCTGAATAACAGCTCAGAAACAAAGCTGCAGCGTCGCTCCTGAGCCTCTTATCCCCCAAAAAGACGTCAAATAAATCATCAGCTCATCCACACACACACACACACACACACACACACACACACACCCTCCTCTCCCTCGGTGTCTCCATCTGTCCAATCTTCTCCTTCAGATGTTTTCAGAGGAGGAGCATCCTCGTCTCCCCTCCATTGATCCTCCCTCGCTCACTCCTCCTCTCCCTGTGTGTGTGTGTGTGTGTGTGTCTGGTGTGTGTGTGTGCGTCCTCTCTCTCCCTCTCTCTCTCTCTCTCTCTCTCTCTCTCTATGGTGTTTTCTGCCGGTTCAGGAGAAACTCGGCTCAGTTTCTCGCCGTGGAGAGAATCAGCTGCTGAGGATGGACGCTCGCATCTTCACCCTGCACGTCCTGACGCTCTGCTGCTTCATACACGGTAGGTTTCACACACACACACACACACACACACACACACATTCACTTATCATCAGTGTTTTCTGTGAGTTTTTCTTGTCTCTTTTGGCTCCTTTAGAACAGATTGTAAAGCTAAAACCGACTGAATGAGGCTGATTCCTGTTTATCTCTGACTTTTTTGACTAAAAGACGATACAACTTTATATGAAGGTCATAAAAAAAATAATCAAAGCCGACCATGAAATGTTCAAACTTTTTACTTTCTGGAATGCTACTTTCCAAAAATTTACATATTCAACTCCAGATTTAATAACTCTGGAGAAATGACTTCGAGTCTCTGATGTGTGCAGGAAATGGATAATACATGAAATATTCCAAAATATAATTCCCCAGAAAACAAACACAAAAACCAATTAAGAAAGTTAATGGCTTGAAAATTAAGTCCAGTCACACGAAAAGGAAAAATTGTTCCAAATTGAAAACTTATTAAGAATACTAACAAGTTTTCCAATTAAAAGCTTCTTTTTCCCCTACTATTATATATATCCAGTTTGGTGTTTATAGTTTGGATTGAAGGATTAAAAATCTCAACAGAATGAGCAAGATTCAATCAAAATTACAAAATCTTCACTTCATCTGCTCATTATCTGACTATAAACTAAAGATAGAAACAAGATAACACAAATTATTGATCCAAAGATGATTCATCTAAATGGATATAGAAAAATTAATACCTCTAGTTCTACCCTCATAACTCTTGCATGGCAGCCGTTTCTGACTTGCCGCGTTGTAGGATAAATTCCCAACAAACTCAACATTCAGGATGTTATCGTTTGGGATCTGTCCTCATCCAGCATTTCCTTTTTGTTGTTGACTCACCATTGTATAGAAATTAGTCACAGTTTTCACCACCTGTAATGGTTGACTCTGTTGAGATCAGCCACTTCAATTATACCCAACGGCTGAAGTTCCAAGTGATGTCATCCATGAATCTGTTGCCAGGATACTAACTCGACATCCTGAGGCGCTCATAATAATCTCAGGAGACTTCAATCATGTCCCCCTCTCTGTTTAACCAGCTGTCTATGACTCACTTTAAGTGTTTTATTTGTTTATCAGAGTCGATTTTAGTGACACCTTATGCTGAAACTGGTCGTGTTCCTGAAGTATGAAGACACTGTTTCCCACAGGCGTCCTTTGATAAGATTAGTCACGAGATTTATTTGATTTATCACACAGAGATCGCAGTGATAAATTTGTGATGACTAATCCTTGTGGTCACACTCTATAGATCAGAGGAGTAGGTGAAAAAACAATGTTGTAAACCATTTAAACAACATAGACTGTATAAATCATGGACCCGTCTGTTACTGCAGTTCCGTTTTGTGGCTAAACGGCGGGCGCGGCCATATTAGAATTGGAACGAGTGACGAGCGCCCAAACTCACAGCCATTGGGCGCTCGTCAGTCATGTGATCTGAGCTGTGGCTCTGATTGGGCAAGCTCACGATCTTAATATCTTCCAAACCATAGAAATATATATAAGTAGGCTAGATGCCTTAAGGCGGAGTCAACAGCGTCGTTACCGTGGCAACCATCTTGGAACAGGCCTGCTCTGTACTGTAGTCAATGGAAAGGATGATGATTAACTCACTAAATCACTCGTAACTCGCTCAATTCTTGATGGATGTACAAACGGATTGGTTTATTACAAACCTTATTCACGTGGCTATGAATCAGGCTGAACTTTTAAATCGCAATTTTTTTTTTGAGAGTATTCTTAAGTTTGTAAGTTAATTAGCTAAATTTCTAATGTTTATTACAAACCAAGCCGTTTGAAAATCGGTTGAAAATTGAGCAATCTACAGTTATTTTAAAGTTCATGCTCCGTTCACTGTAATGTAACGAGTGATCGAGCAGCCCTGTTCCAAGATGTGACGACGTCACTTCCCATTGACTTACAGTGCGCACGAGGCATCTAGCCTTCTTATATATATCAATGTTCCAAACGTTAGAAAAATATTCACCCCCCTCACAGTGTTTGCGGTTAGTGAAATTAGTGATACAGACGGGAGACAGAGTTTGTACCAGGCTTTAAATACGCTAATTTAGGCTCTGAAAACAGTTTTTTTGGCTTTGTGTGTTTGCGACTTCCGGTACTTCCAGAGCCTCAAGCGGTCGCTCGATGAACAGCAGCTTTTTAGCACTTCTGTGTGCTAGAAAGCAAAGACAAACTTCTTCTACTCTAGTTAAATGCTCTGGTAGACGTGTGCGATACACCGCCCCCTGCAGTTTGGGAGTGGAGCCCAACGGATGGTGCACAGACAGAAAAAAGTATAAAAGCCTCACGCGTTCTCTCGTGCAGATGTTGGGCGTCTTTTTCATCTCTTCCAGTTTTTGAAAGCATAATCCAGCCTTAAGAGCATTTAGTCTTTTACGGCTGTTTGACTCTTCACTCAGCGTTAACATCCTCAGGTTCAGCCCTGAAGCTTCTTTTATGAACTTTTCTGCATCTCCTTTATCTATCACTGAAATAAACTTCCAAACCAGCCCCTGATAGGTCACTTCATCAAATGTACACAGACTCTCCCTGAGCTGTGAGCTGTAGCGAGGCAGAAGAGCCAGAAAAGACTCAGCCAAGGTCCTGTCTTTCTCCTGAGGAGGTCGCAGCGTTGTTTACAAAGTTCAGCTCCTCTGCAGATGACACAAAAGAGATGTAATCACATGTTTACTTGAAGCTCCTCACAGGTGTGCAGAATGCTGAATGCTCGGAGCTGCTTTTATTCTCAAGTGTCACAGCCTGAGGTTACATCTTCCTGCAGACATCTGCAGTCTGATCAGCTTTCTGCAGATTAGTTTCTGAGTGTCAGCCCGAGGAGCCCTGTTTAAATGTCGTCTGGGAGAACACAAAGCTGAATACAAAGTTTTTAACCAGTTTATGCGTGACGCTGTTTATATTTTCCTAGAATTAAAGCCAAACCTCTGACTTTGAGTCAGCTCTGTCGTTATCTCTGCGGCTGAGACTCCAGCAAACAGTTTCACACAGTTTCAAATATTTCTTTTATCACTCAGAGCACCTTTATTTTTAAAGTCAGCCCAACTTATTAAACCGTTTACTCTCCACAAAGCTTGAATATCAGTGACTTGCAACAACATTTTAAAAGGTAGAGGAAAAAAAGGCACATACATCCTGCATTTTGGCTCCTAATGGGGCACTTTCAAACATTTTTGCTCAAAAGACGGCACTTTAGCCTGTGTTTTGGCTCCTAAGAGGGCAATTTAAAAATATTGAACCTGTCTGAGAGGCATAGCAGTGTGACTCAAACCAGGAGGGCACTTCTGCATTTGTTTTGGCTCCCAAAAAGGCACTTTTTTGCTAGTTTAGCACCAAGGAGGGCACTGGAGCAAGCATTTTGCTTTCTAGAAAGTACTTAAGTGTGTTTTTTTGCCTTCCAAGAGGTTACTTAAGCACAATTTGGCTCTTAAGTGGACACTTTAGTAGGTTTTGGAGCCAAGAGGGGCATTGTGCATTTTTTTTTGGCTCCCATGAAGGCAGTTGAGCTTGTTTTGGCCCCTGAAAGTGAAGTTTAGCATGTTTCGGCTCCCTAGAGAGCAGTTCTGCACATACTTTAATCAGCCAAAGGGGCAGATGAGCCTGATCTGCCGACCAGGAGACATTTCAGCATTTGTTTTGGGTCCTGAGAAGGCAACTTTTACAATTTTGGCTCCCAAAAGGGTACTTTAGTGTATTTTGGTTCCCAGGAGGTCAGTTTATCATGTTCTGACCTGGGCAAATTACAGCCACACCCCCCTTCGAGCATCCTTGTGTGACTTCAAGTCAGTCCTTAATTAGAGCATGAATAATGCAACAAATCCAAGTAAAGATCCTCTGTCAGTGATGATCACCTCAACTGTCCATCGCCACCTCAGAAATTCAGCTACATTCCAATGTGCTTGATAATAACAATGACGTGATTTTTCTCACTGATGAGGTAAAATGAAGTGAAAAACATTCAAGTTATTGTATTTCAGCATTTATAGGGACTAACAAGCCAGAAATAAAGCTAATGCAATGATTGCTTTTGGTTTTACTGGTTATTACTTGTATAGGAGTACTTTCCTATTTGATCTACACCACAGTTTCACACATTTACAGAATTTCCTTATTCTTCTAGTAATCTAGTAACCAGTCAAAGTCACTTATCTGCATAAGTGCATTGTGCCAACTAGGAGGGCACTCCTGCATTCGTTTTGGCTCCCAGGAAGGCACTTAGGGGCACAATTTGACTACAAAGGGGGCCTTTTTCAACAATCGAGCCACGAGCAGGGGCACCCTCCACCCCACCCCCGTGCACACCACTGTTGAATATAGTGTGACATGGACACATGACACTTTTTTGAACTGATCACCTCATTCTACTTATCTACATTTCCTCCAGGGCTTCAGATTTATCCTATTAAAAGTGTTGATGTTCTGTTGTTTGTGTCTCCAGGCTCTTTGCAGGGAGAGTATCAGCGGCGCCTCCTCAAGGAGCTGATGAGGAATTACAACCCGTTAGAACGACCGGTCAACAACGACTCTCACAGCCTGACTGTTCACTTCAGCTTCAGCCTGCTGCAGATCATGGACGTGGTAAGAACACACACACACACACACATACACACTCAGGAAAAACACAAACTGAGACTTTAAGTGTTTGTGTTGACTCGTTAAAGTGAAGTTTCCATGAAGAAGAAGAACAAACTGCCTCAGATTGAGACATGATCAATAATCTAATCAGCCCTGAAGGATCAACACTCACAGTTGACTTCAGTGATGAACTTTCTCAATGTGCAGTCAGTGTAGTACAAGTGTAAACACACACACACACACACACACACACACACACACACACACACACACACACACACTAACAGAGATAAATGAACACAACTTATTCATTCAAAGCTCGCACACATCAAACATCCTTTCTCACAAACAAGCAGTCTGCCTCCTGAAAGGGACTGACAGCAGGAGACCTTTTTCATCTCTACAATCTCAGCATGTGACAGCACACACACACACACACACACACACA